>CAUYQU010091570.1:0-38177 GCA_963574635.1 Cheracebus regulus
ATTTGAAATTTGGTAATTACAAAGATGACAGGTGGATAAAACCACAAAGATGAGAAGAAGCCAGCATAAAAAAACTGAGAACACTCAAAATCAGAATGTCTCTCCTTCTACAGAGGATGGTAGTTCCTCATCAGCAACAGAACAAGGCCTGATGGAAAAGGAGTGCGAAGAACTAACAACTTTGAAAAAAGGTTTGACGAAATGCTAATGAGAATGGACAATTTAGAGAGGAATATAAATGAATTAATGGAGCTGAAAAACACAATATGAGAAATCCGTGAAGTATGCACAAGTTTTAACAGTAGAATTGATCAAGCAGAAGAAAGGATATTAGAGGTCGAAGACCATCTCAAGGAAATAAGTATTGTAAGTGAATATTGTCAACAGCTATTTATCAACAAATTCTTAAAAAGATAAAAACTACTGAAACTCAAGAGGAAACAAAATCTGAATAGATCCTGAGCAAGTGAAGAGTTTAGTAATAAAAAACTTCCTACAAAGAAAAGCCCAAGATCAAATGACTTTACTTCAGAATTGCATCAACATTTAAAGAAGTTTTAAAAATCAATTTGTTACACCCTACAGAAAAAAGAGAACACTTCTCAAATAATTCTATGAGGGCACTATTACCCTGATACCCAAATGAGACAAATCATAAAAATATCCCTTAAGAATATTTCTTGCATTTCAAAATAAGCCTAATTCCACAAAATATAAAAAGGATTATATGGCATGACCAAGTGAGACTGCCACCTGCCTACACCCATGTGCCACCCACCTGCATGCCACATGGAGGCTTGGTGATGGCCTCTTCTACCCCCACTGCTGGCACCTGAAGTTACAGCTTGGGGCCCCAAGTTAGCCTTCTGCTGCTGTTGCAGCCACAGACATGTGCATACCACGTAAGGGCCTGAGGACTCATTCACTCAGCCCATTGTTGCCACTGCCAGCACACAGACAATCCACTTGAAGGCCAAGGATTGGCTCACCTGGCTTGCTTTCACCAACATCCACATATGTTGACCAGGGATCCAAGGGCTTGCATATCCATTCCACAGTTGCCATCACTGTTGTCTAAGAACTGGCCTGCCTGGTGTCCCTGTCACTAGTAAAGCCTCACTACAACCTTTACTAAGAGCTGCAGCTTTATCCACTGAGGAACTCATAGACACCACTAATGCTAAATATAGCCAAAGAAATCATATGGAGACTGCACTGCTTCTCCCACCCAGAATCAAAGCCAAAACGCCTTACCCAAGCAACACTATAGATAACTCTATAGAAAAAAATCTTTCCCTTCAAAACCCAATCCATAGAGCTGGATGAAGCAAATGTTACACCAGATGCATGGATATAAATGTAAGGACACAAGACACATGAGAAAGCAAGGAAGTATGAAACCTTTAAAGGAATACAATAATTCTCCAGCAACAGATGCCAACATAAAAAGAAATCTATTAAATACCTGATAACGAATTAAAAATATTTCTGAAAATCCAGGTACTAGAGAAAGCAGATGAACAATGCAAAGAATCAGTTCACAATCTAAATGAGAAATTCAACGAAGATGTCAGAAAAAAATAAAATAGAAATTCTGAAACTGAAGAATTCAAAGAATGAAATAAAAAATACACTCATGAGCTTCAACAGCAGACTCTGGATCAAGCAGAAGAATTTCTAAACTTGAAGACAGGTCTTTTGAAATAACCCAAGCAGATAAAATTTAAAAAAAAAAAATAAAAGTGAAGAAAGCTTATATAACACATGAAGTGACAAAATATTGGAATTTTGTTTTCCTGAAAGAGAACAGATGGGTAAGTGCATAGAAAACCTATTTAGTGAAATAATAGGAGATGAAAGCTTCTCAAGTCTTGTAAGAGATACAGACATCTAGATATAGGAAGCTCAAAGACCTTCAAAAATATTCTACCCAAAAAGGTCTTGTCCATGCCACTTGATAGTCAAACTGTTAATAGTTCAAGAAAAAGAGAATTCTAAATACAGCAAAGGAGTCAAATCACATGAGTATCCCCATCACACTGATGGCAAATCACTTAGCAGAAACCTTACAGGCCACGTTCCATGGTGGAAAGGTCTATACAGTTCTTCCTGCAAAGTTCAAGAAAGGTGAGAGGCCAGCGAAAGAGGCTGACAAATTCAGTTCCTTAGAAACATTTAATAGGGAGTTGGGAACTTTTAATAGGGATTATGTCTTGGGAGGAATTGAGACAAAGATGGTGGATCCCTGTGCCTTTACTCCCAAGACCCAGGGCGTATATGTCATAGAGAAAAGGTATGCATGCGTCAGAAGGGATGTGTGTAGGACAACTGCTTAAGGGCTTTGTTTATAGCAAGTATAATAACATTTAGATTGTTTTGACCTAGGAATAGGATTTATGGTAAGTACATGCTCTTAAACAAGGAAAAATAAACTGGAAATCTTAGAGGCCTTCTTGGAACTGGAGTTATGAGAAGTCAACATGGTGGATGGAATTGCTTTGGCCACTACAGTTCAGGAGAAAATGAAATGATAAATACAAAGTGGTGAAAGGCAAAGAAAAAAAAACCTGTCAGCCAAGAATTTTATACCTGGGGAGGATACCAAAATGAATGAGAATAAATGTTTCCAAAGCAAAGAAAAATTGGAATTCATCACCACTCTACTGGCCCTACAAAAAGTGCTCAAGGGAGCTCTGTATTTGGAAGATAAAGCAATAATACGTTAAAGTATGTAACTCATGAATAGAGCAGTTACCTAAAAAGATAAAGGAGTCAAGTGTTACTACTACAGAAAACCACCAAACTGCAATGATATAAGAGGAGAACAGGATGAGAAGATACACAAAACCAAAAAATAATTCACAAAATGAAAGGAATGAGTTCTGAATAATAACCTTGAATGTAAGTAGATTAAACTCCCCACTTGAAAAATATAGATTGACTGAATAGAAAAACAAAAAAATAACTTAACTATATACTGCCTATAAAAAACTCACTTCATTGGTAAAGACACATAGACTCAAAGTGAAGGGATGAAAAAAGGTAATCTATGCAAACAGAAACCAAAAGCAAGCAGGAGTAGCTACACTAATATCAGATAAAACAGACTTTAAGTCAAGAGGTATAAAGGTGACAAAGAAGGTAATTCTATAATGGGAGAGGGATCAATGCAGCAAGAAGATATAACAATTCTAAATATATATGCACCCAACATTGGAGCATGCAGATACGTAAAGCAAACATTATTGGATCTAAAGGGAGAGACTGACTCCAGTAAAATAAGATTAGGAGTCTTCAACAACCCACTCTCAGCCTTGGACTGATCATCTAGCCAGATCATCAACAAATAAACATTGGATTTAAACTTCATTTTAGATTAAATGCACATAAGAAATATTTATAGATCATATTGTCCAACAGCTACAGAATACGTATTCTTATCATGTGGGACATTCTTCAGGCTAGACCATTTGTTTTACAACAAAACAAGTCTCAATGATTAAAAAATTGAAATAATGTCCTGTATCTTATCAGATAACGATGGAATAAAACTGGAAATCAACAATGAGAACTTTGAAAACTAGTCAAATACGAGGAAATTAAACTACAGTCATGAGCCATCATTGGATTTAAGGTGAAGTAATCGGGAAACAAAATTAGCAGAAGGAAATAATAAAGTCAGAGCAGAACTAAATTAGAGGTGAAAAAAAAGACTACACAAAGTATCAATGAAATGAAGAGTCGACTTTTTTTGAGAGGATAAACAAAACTCAAAAATTGCTGGGTAGACTAACCAAGATAAAAAGAGAAGATGCAAATAAAATCCCAACCAAAAAAAGACTTTAAAACTTATACAGAAATACAGAAGATTATTGAAGACTATTACAAACAACTCTGTGAACAAATTGGAACCTACAGAAAACAGATACATTCCTGGACATGAGAAAACTACCAATATTTGGCCATGACGAGTAATAAAACTGAGTCAGTAATAAAATGTCTTCTAACAGAGAAAAGCCTGAGCCCAGGAGATTTTTACTGCTGAATGCTGCAAACTTATAAAGAAGATCTAACATCGGTTATACTCAAACTATTCCAAAAAATTGAAGAGGTGGAAATTTTTCCTCGCTTGTTTCATAAGGCCAGAATTACCTTGATGCCAAAACCAGATAAGGACACACACACAAAAAAATATTGTAGGCCAGTATTCCTGATGAACTTAGATGTAAAAATCCTCAGCAAATACGAGCACACCAAATCTAACAACACAATAAGAAGGTCATTCACTGTGATCAAGTGGGTTTTATTCCGGGGATGGGAGGATGGTTCATTGTATATAAATCAATAAACATAATACATCACAAAAAGTTGAAAAATTATATAGTCATCTCAAATGCAAAAATAAAGTTTCATAAAATTCAACATCCCTTCATAAAAAAAAAACCTCAGCAAATTAGACATAGAAAGAACACAACACAGTAAACGCCACATGTGACAAAGGTGTAGCTAACTACATACTGAGGCAGAACTGAAATCTTTTCTTCTAAGAACTAAAACAAGATAAGGAGGCTCACTTTCACCACTCATATTCAACATAGTACTAGAAATCCTAGCCAGAGTAACCAGACAAAAGAAAGGCATCCACACTGGAAAAGAGGAATTCAAATTGTCCCTTTTTCAGATGACATAATCTTATATATAGAAGCACCAAAAGACTCCACCTAAAAACTCTTAGCTCTGATAGATGAACTCAGTAAAGCTTCAAGGTAAAAAATAAATAAAATTTAAAAAAATCAGTGTACACCAATCAGTAGTGTATCTATTCTCCAATAATGAGATAGCTGAAAAAGAAATCCTATTTATAACAGCTACAAAAGAAAAAAAACTAGAAATAAATTTAACCCAGGAGTAATTTCATTCAATCCAGCAACCCCACTACAATGTTTTTATCCAAATGTAAGGAAATTAATGTCAGAAATATAGTGCAGCCCTGTATTTATTACAGTACTATTTTTGATAGCCAAGATATAGTATTAATCTGTGTTCATCAATTTATGAATACACAAAGAAAATGTGGTACATATACATAATAGAACACTATTCTTCCATTAAAATAACATTTTGACATTTGTGGTAATGTGGATAAAATTAGAGGTAATTAGATTAAGTGAAATAAGTCAGGCATTGAAAGACACATATTGTATGTTCTCATGTATGTGGGAACTTAAAAAGTTGATATCATGAACGTAGAGAGTAGAATGTTAGTTACCAGAGGCTGTGGATGGTGGTGGCGGTGAGATAAAGGGAGATTAGTTAATCAGAACAGATAGATAGAAGGAATAAGTCCTATTGTTTCATAGCACAAGAGGGTGACTGTAGTTTACAATGATCGAATATTTCAAAATAGCTAGAAGGTTTGAAATGATCCCAGAGCAAAGAAATGGTAAATGTTTGAAGTGATGTGTATCCAAAATATCCTGATTTGATTATTACATGCTACATGCATGTTTCAAAATATCATATGTATTCCATACATATGTATAGTTATATATTGGTAAATGTTTTCTTAAACTTAGATTTCAGATAAACAATCTAATGAAACACTGTAGAGAACTATAAAAGCAAGGAAAATAACCTCAAAATTAGTAGAAAGAAAGAAATGATAAAGGTCAGAGCATAAAAAGTGAAGTTAAGATTAAAAAAAAAATTTTAAAGGTCAAGAAAAATTAAGTTTCATATTTTAAAAACAGGCAAAATTGACAAACTTTTTGCTGGTCTAAGAAAAATCAAAATCAATAAAATCAGAAATGAAAAAAGAGACATAACTGATACCGCAAAAATACAAAGAAATACAAAATCATTAGAGATGGTTATGAACAAGTATTCCCCAACTACTTGGAAAAACAAGAAGTGGAGATATTTTTAAAAACATACAAACTTCCAAGAAGGTTCAAGAACCACAAAGTTCATCAGAAACTTTGAAGAAAGAGAAAATCTGAACAGATCAGCAATGAGATCAAAGCATGAATAAAATGATTTCACATCAAAGAAAAGCTCACGACCTGATAGTTTCACTGCGCAGTTCTATCAGACATTTAAAGAAGAACCAATACCAATTTTACTCAAACTGTTTCAAAAAGTTGGAGGAGGGAGTATTTTCAAACAAATACTATGAGGCCACCATTTCCCCAGTTCTGAACTGAGACAAGTACAAAACAAACTGCATATCATTATCGTTGATGGACATAGATGTAGAAATATCTAATAAAACATATAGCCATTATGTTTCAGTTTAAAAATCTGTTAATATGTGGCATAATAAAATATGTTGTGTCTTTAGAACAAAATGAAAGGAGTAAGTTAAAGAATCTGTCTGTATAGGAGAACTGATCTTGTGTGTAGAGGATCTTCAGGACTCTACAAAACAAAAAAACCTGTTAAAACTAAACCAGTTTAGCAAAGCTGCAGAATACAAGTTGAGCTTTGCAAATCAATCGTATTTCTAAATACTAGTAATAAATATTAAAAATGAAATTAAGTTTACAGTAGCATCAAAAAGATCAAAATATTAAAGCATAAATTTAACAAAATAAGCTTAAGTGAAACTATAAAATACTGAAAAAATAAAAACCTTGAAAGAAGACAGATATTTTATGGTCATGTATTGGAACTTTATTGTTAAGACTGAAGTACTCTCCAAACTAATCGTCAGATTCAACACAATCACTGTGAAAATCCTAGCTGGCTTTATGTGTATGTGTACAGAAATGACAGACAAATCCTGAAATTTATGTGGAAATGCAAAAGGCCCAGAACAGTCAAAATCTGGAAAAAGAGACAAAAAATTGGAGGACTCCTGATTTCTCAATTTCAAAACTTACCAAACCTTGCTACAAAATAATAAGATGCAAATAAATGGGAAAATATTTCATGTTTATGGACTGGAAGGCTTACTGTTTTTATGTTATACTCTACAAAGTAATCTACAGATTCAACACAATTACTGTTGAAATCTCAATAACATTTATCCCAGAGATGGAAAATATTCTTTAAATCATATGAGATCCCAAGGTACCCAAATAATCAGAACAATTTTGAAGAAGAACAGAGTCCTCATATGTTATTTCAAACACATTACAAAACTACAGTAGTCAAAATAGTGTGGTACTGGGATAAGGACAGACTAATGGAATAGAATAGAGCCTACAAATCCTCAAATCTTCAACAAGAGTTCTAAGACCACTCAGTGGTGAAATGACAGACTTTTCAAAAAACGGTATTGAGAAATCAGACCCTTGTGTCACACTACATATAAAAACTATCTAAATGTTTTAAAGACCTAAACATAATCCTAAAACTCTAAAATCCTGAGAAAAAAACCACAGGGGAAAAGCAACACGATATTGTACATGCTGGCAGTTTCTTGGCTATGACACCAAAAGCACAGGCAACAAAAGCAAAAATGGGACTACATCAAACTTAAATTTTTGTGCCTTAAATGGGTGTACAAAGGCAACTCACAGAATAAAAGAAAATAGTTACAAATCATATACCTGTAAAGAATTAATATCAGACTGTAGAAAGAACTCCTTTATTTCCACATCTAAAAATCAAATATTCTGATTTTAAAAGGGGAATAAAACTTTAATAGATGTTTATACAAAGATAGCAGAGAAATGTTCACAAGGGCTTGGCGCAGTGGCTCATGCCTGTAATCCCAGCACTTTGGGAGGCTGAGGCAGGCAGATCACCTGAGGTCAGGAGTTGGAGAGCAGCCCAGCTAACATGGCAGGCTGTCTCTGCTAAAAATACAAAAAATTGGCCTGGTGTGGTGGCAGGCATCTGTAATCCCAGCAACTTGGGAGGCTGAGGCAGGAAAACTGCTTGAACCTGGGAGGGGAAGGTTTTAGTGAGCTGAGATCACACCACTGCACTCCAGCCTGGGCCACAAGAGCGAAACTCTGTCTCAAAAAAAAAGAAAAGAAAAATGTTCACAAGCATATGAAAATTTACTCAACAGTCCTTAATCAGAGAAAAGCAAATAAAAACTACAATTGGATATCACGTGATACCCATTAGGATGGTTGCTATCAAAAAAATAGAAAATATTTTTGGCAAGGACATAGAGAAATCGGAAACATTGTACTGTTGTAGGGATTGTAAAATGGTGCAGCTACTATGGAAAATAGCTTGGAGGGTCCACAAAAAAATGAAAAATATAGCTATCAAATGATACAGCAATCTCATTTCTGCGTATATATATATGTAAAAAAAATTGAAAGCTGTGTTTCGAATAAATACTTGCTCACCTATGTTCGTAGCCATACTTTTCACATTAACAAGGAAGTAGAAGCAGAACAAATGTTCATCCACAAATTTGTGTATAAATAAAATGTGGTCTGTACATACAATAGAAAATCACTTAGCCTTAAAAAGGAAAGAGATTCTGCCACATGCTATAACATGGATGAACCTTGAGGACATTATGCCAAGTGAAATAAGCCAGTTACAAAAAGAAAAATATGTGATTTCATTTAGTTGAGGTAAGTAAAGTTGTTAAATTGGTATAAACAGAAAGTAGAATGTTGGTTACAAGTGGCTGGCATGAAGTGGAAAAGAGGAGCTGTTTGGGCATAGAGTTTGAGATTAGTGAGATGAAAAAGTTTTGGAATTCTGTTCTGCAACAGTTTGACTATACTAATGTGAAACAGTACTAAACTGTATGCTTAAAAGTGTTAAGATGGTAAACTCAGTGCAAAGATTCAGTAATCAAGAGTTATGCTTGTATAAAGCTCAACAGCTGGATCATTGCAGTATAATCAAGTGTCTAAAAATAATCCCTTACATTTGTGATCTGTTGATTTCAAAAAGTTTCAAAACAATTTGGTAGGGAAAAAATAGTCTTTTGAATAAATGGTGTTAAAACAACTGAATATCCACATGTAAAAGAATGAAGTCAAATCTCTGCTTTCTATTATATACAAAAATGAACTCAAAATGGGTCAAATATCTAAATACAAGACCTAATGCTGCAAAATTATTGGGAGTAAATCTTTGTGATGTTGGATTAGGCAGTGATTTCTTAGATACAAAATGCGCAAGTAACAAAATAAAACATAGGTAAACTGGATTTCACCCAGTTAAAACTTTTGTGTTAACCCTAACTGTAACCCTAAAAACTTTTTGTGATTCAAACAGCACAGTGGACCCTCTGCCTTTTTGTGTGAGGTGGGTGCCCTCTGCCAGCAAGGGCAAAAGGTCAGTGTGACAGCCTTTTGCAACCACGCTTGTGGCACCCAAGCTCTTGTCCAGCATCCAGGAAAAATGAGGTTGCATAAACAAATTGGAGGATGATAAATTCAGGAAATTGTATTGCCAATGGAAGTGGCTCTCAGCAGAAAGGGGAGCTGAAAATGGGATGGAGTGGGAAGGTAAACTCCACTGAAGTCTGGCTGTCTCTGGCCATATTCTCCAAAGTTATGCTGTCAGGCTGTTCCTCTCAAGTCAAACCACCTCTCTGACATCCAGCTGTAGTCTCCCATGTCCAGCTGCTGTTGGTTGAGCCTGGGTTTTTTAATGAGCACAGGAATTGGGGGCAGGGCGGGCCATGGGTGGTTTTACAAAAGGCAACATTTGAGCAGGAAATCAGGGATGTAAGTTCTGACTTTGGGCCACCATATCAGCCTTTTCAGCTTGAGGGTGGAGCCCTCAATGGGGAATCCATTCTCTTCTGCCCAGAATTTCCCTGCATTTCTCTACCATGCCGGCCAGGCTGGTCTCGATCTGTTGACCTCAAGTGATATGCCCACCTCAGCCTCCCCAAGTGTAGGGATTACAGGCTTGAGCCACCATGCCCAGGCTCTGTCACATTTTTAAAGTCTATCTCTAGAAGTCTGCTTTCTCATTTTGAATACTATAAGGGTTGAAATGAATTCAGTAGGTGCTGTTCTACCCTACTCTTAGTCTTTTGTGAATGAATAGAGTAGCCTTGAAAAGCATACATTTATGCATAGTAATAGTGTATACAGGTATATTTAAATGTTGGTGCACTCTGTATTCACTTGGACTACATTTTGCCAGAGACGATACCTGTGACCCTAGTCTGTGCTCTGTGTTTGTTCCTCTTCTGCACCTGTGACAGATGTATCTTGCTGTCTGTATGGAACCTAAGAACGCTCCACAGCTGGCAGCCTCTTCTAGTTGACTGGAGCTAGAATAAGAGGTGATTCTCTGTGACAGCAATTTTGTTAGTTTTCTTAGTATGTTTGTATCTTTGCTCTTTTGGTAGTTTAGATTTTCTAATTTATTAATGCAATTTGCTTTTGTTAAACTGTATTGTCCTTAAACCAGATTGGAGGCGTGCTGGGAGATAATTTTCCGTGGGTCTCATGTTTTCTTGTGTGAACAGAGGCTGTGACTACCTTTTTTCTTGTCTGTATTTTCAAGATTTTATACAGTGAGTAGCTTTGGAAGATGCTATAGTGACTTCACAGCAGTGGTCAAGTTTGTATATCTCCTTGTAAGGTAGAATTGGTATCTTTCACTAGTGCAAAGGGATTGGCATATTTTCCATGATTAAAGATTCCAGCTCCTGAAGTTGAGGGTTTCTCTCCTATAATGCAACACATTGCATGTGCAGGTGGTATGTGGCCCTATTCAGCTTGCTCTGTGACAGTTAGGGCTTGGGGAACTAGAGCCCAGTGGTCACAAGATAATGTTGATATTCTGGCTACTCCTGTTACTGAGTAGCAAATACCTTGTCTCTCACCCATGAGTCTTACTTCCTCTGTCAGTGCTTATTAGATTGTGACAGGCTAACTTGTTACCTTGAAAGTAGTGTAAATCTCAGATCCTTCACAGGTCTCGACAGTAAGTAGGAAATGCAAATAAATGCATAAACAGCTATCTGACTTCAGCTCAGAAATGTCTGTTTTTATCCATGTTTTTCATTAAAAGTTACATATTGTATAAATGTAGCATCAGTTTTTAAATTTTTTTCTCCATTATAAGTTTTTGGTATGAGTTTTCTATTTATATTTAATGAGAATTTTTAAAGCACAGGAAATCATGTTTTAGTGCACTAAAATTGTATGTATGTCTATATACACCTGTGTTTGGTTTGTTTTTGTTTTTTGAGATACAATTTCACTCTGTCACCCAGGCTGGAGTGCAGTAGTGCAATCTCAGCTCACAGCAACCTCTGCCTCCCAGGTTCAAGCAATTCTCAGCTTGACAAGAGAATCAGCTACTTGTGCCTCAGCCTCCAGAGTAGCTGGGACTACAGGCGTGTGCCACCATGCCCAGCTAATTTTTGTATTTTTAGTAGAGACAGGGTTTTGCTATGTTGGCCAGACTGGTCTCAAACTCCTGACCTCAAATAATCCACCTATCTGGCCTCCCAAAGTGCTACGATTAGAGAAGTGAGCCATGAGCTACCGCGGCCAGCCCTGTATTTTTTAAATACATGTCTAGTTATGTTTTTAAAAACAAATTATTGCTCTGCCTCATCACACATTTATGAGTCTTAATTCCATAAATATCATTGTGATGTACTGTTTGCCTCTATTTCAGAATATTGGAAAGAAGATGACCTGTCAGGAGTTCATTGCAAATCTGCAAGGGGTAAACGAGGGTGTTGATTTCTCCAAGGATCTGCTGAAAGTAAGCATGGAACTATTGGTTTTCAATGTATGCTTATGTTTCTATTTACTGATTACAGCGTAATCCTAAGTAGGCTAAGGATCACTTAAGTATTTTGCTTTTTGCTTTGGTTTTATTGTTGATATCTCTATTAAGCCTTGTCCTTGATGCTTCATACTACAAAGTACCTTAAGTTGATAATTTCTAAAAGTCTGCATTATAAATAGATAATACTGAGATAAGTAAATTTGGAATGGTTGGTGATATAAATAGTGAGTGGCAGTTTTGGTTTGATTTGTGTGTAAATAGACTATTAGAACTTCAGAAAGGTCACAAACATGTATGCTCTGTGGAAACAAAAAAGCATTTACAGGCTATAATGGGAGCAGGTCCAGCTGTGTTCAATTCCTAGTCATAGAGCCACTCAGGTTGTCTGGAAATAGAGTAAATTAAATTCTGAATAATTGTAGAGTGCCTGAATTGTTTGCACTTGGCTTTATTATTGGTAACAATCAGCATGTTTTCCCCGATCATCAGATTGTTCTCAAGGAGACAACAAAATCAACTTTGGAATTCATACATTCTACAGCATTGTAAATGAGATGAGCATTTGATTGAATACAAAATATTGATCACATGAATATTTTAGGAGTTGTAGGGTAAGATATGTGCATTGAGAATGTGATTGTTACAGATCTCTACTTGATTCTAGCCTATTAAGAAACTTAGTACACATATAGGTTTCTTTTGGAACTGATTTCTTTAAGTGAATTTTCAAGAAAGGTGATATTTGAATCAGCTATGGTATGGAAATGTATGATATGATATAGAAATGTTGAAAGAGAAGTCCTTTGTTATGTTTTATGTAACTTCTAAGCTACATAGAATAGAGTTCTGCCAGATTTAGAAAGACATATCTACTATGGAAAATGAAAGAGGGCATTACGATGTGGTATTATCACATTCTTATTCTTACTGACTTTATTTGGAGCACATTACAAAAAATTATAGAAAAGCAGGAAGAAAAGTAGCTTCAATTAACTGAGTGAAGAAGGCATTTTTTTAGGTTGTTTCTTTGTAGAGCAAATGCTGCCATTGCTGAAGGTATAATTCCAAATAGGAGCGGGAGGTAAAAGGTGCAGGATTGTGATGTGATAAAGATGTTTTATATCTTTCATTGAATCCATATGGTGTTAACAAGACTTTTTTTTCAGTCTAGTGGTATTTGCGTGGAAAATAATGGAGTCTCTCCAAGAGAGGATTTGTGAGGTTTTTATTAACTTGTGTCAGAAATGAAAGTTGACAGGAAGATTTTCGTAGTGAAGCTTTTAGAATTTAGTGATAGGCTTATGGTAACCTGCATGACTGTTGGCAAATTACTGGGTAAATTTAGGGCATGTTTGATGGATCTGTATTAAACAATGTGTGGTTAATATACAATCCAGTGGCTACTGTTTACCTTGAGTAAACATCTGTTCTTTGACTTTCTCTACCAAGAATTTGCCAGATGATTTGTTGCTGTTGTGCAATGAGATTGTGTTTATAAACCTTGGGGGAAAATATGTATTATTCTTTTTTCAATTGTGAGAAGATGATAGTGAAATGGTACTGAAAATGGTGGTGGTTAGCATGGAAATTGTCAAGTGAAATACTGATTCTCTTTCGTAGCAAATCCCAGGTGCTCACCCACCCAAAATTGTTTTCCATTTCAGTAGGAATGGATTTTATTGAAAATTTCTGTAGGGAAAGGTTTTCTTAGCCAGGCACAGTGGCTCATGCCTGCAATCCCACCACTTTGGGAGGCTGAGTCAGGTGGATCACCCAAGGTCAGGAGTTCGAGACCAGCCTGGCCAACATGGTGAAACCCCATCTCTACTAAAAATACAAAAATTAGCCAAGCATGATGGCACGTGCCTGTAATCCCAGCTACTCGGGAGCCTGAGGCCAGAGAATTGCTTGAACCTGGGAGGCAGAGGTTGCAATGAGCCAAGATCGTGCCATTGCACTCCAACCTGGTCATCACAGCAAGACTGTCAAAAGAAAAAATAAAAAGTAAAGAAAAGAAAAGATTTGCTTTAAACCACATTTGTTTAATTTCCCTATTCTATTTGCTATTCATTCTTCCTTCCCTTTCCTCCCTTTCTTCTTCTTGCCTTCCCTTTCTCCCAGTTTCTTTTTATTTCTGTCTTTTCCTTTTTCTTTGGCTTTCTGTTTTTCTTTCGGTGTCTTTTTTATCTCATTATCTTTCTCTTAGGATAGCTACCTCTGGATTTTTTGCCAAGAAAATTATTGGGTGGAATATGTACTCAAATTTTGGGGGGAAATTTTGTTATATATGCACTACACAGATTCATACATATGCACATACATATATATATAGAAACTTTTAAAAGTTTGGTGTCATCTTACAGGTTTTTTAATATCCTGGTCATTCTCTCCTTCTTTGTCACCTTTCCAATCTTCACGTTACAGGCATGAATGACATTGTTTTTTTTGTGAGATAAAAGGAAAAATTATGACCTTTATTAAGTTTCTTTATAATCATATATAGAAACTGCTAGGTTCAATATTAAAAAATGCTTAAAGTTATATAGATTAAGCTGAGGCTTTTATTGTTACATATTTTCCTTGATACTTTTAGATTAATTTGAATCAAAAGTAATATTTGGATTTATGTCTCTTTAGGTTTCTTTGGGTCATAAGTAACATTTGGACTTTTATGTCTGTTGCTCAGTGTTGTTTTGTAGTTGGGAACTTTATTGAAGGTCTGCTGTGTGTTTACCTGGTGTTGTGGGACTTGGAGAAGATGCTGAAACCAAATGGGCACTTGTCCTCAGAGATCACAGACTACTGAGAAACATTGGAGGGGTCTTTCTCCTTAAAATGGACAGCTATTCCATGTTGAAATCAAAGTATAAGCCAAATTCTGATTTTTTGTTTGTTTTCTGAACAGAAATGAAAAAAAGACCTTGACATATTTAAATGTATGAAAAATGAGAAGCTTATGTACAGTTCTTTAATTCAGAGAATTTAATTAGTATTTTGCTTCTGAATTTGCCTTATACTCTATTGAAGGGATAGATGATATGTTGAGTCCTCTTTTTAGTTTACAATTCCATTGCAGTTTTTGTTGTTTACTCAAATAACGATATTTGACTTTTTTCCCCTACAAGGTGCTTAGAGTATAAGATATGGATGTCTGTAATACAAGTGAAATAAGTTGTATATCAGAAGACAACCAGTAATAGGATATTACTTAGGTTCTTCAAAGCAGAAGGCCTGGAGGTGATGGTGTATTAGTGCATTCTCCCACTGCTATGAAGAAATACCTGATACTGAATAATTTATAAAGAACAGAGGTTTAGTTGGCTCATGGATCTGTAGGCTGTACAGAAAGCATGATGCTAGCATCTGCTTGCCTTCTGAGGAGGCCTCAGAAAACTTAAAATCATGGTGAAAGGGGCGGCAGGCACATCATACATGGCTGGAGCAGGAGGAAGGAGGGAGGAGGGAGATGCTACACACCTTTAAATAACCATATCTCAGGAGAGCTCACTTGTTATTGTGAGAACAGCACGAAGGTGATGGTGCTTACCCATTCACGAGAACTCTGTCATCTCCCACCACATCCTATCTCCAGTACTGGGGATTGTTATTCAACATGAGATTTGGTGGGGACACAGATCCAAACTATGTCAGATGGCCTTTTGAAGTATAGGTAAAAGACTTGTTTTCTTGGTTATTATTCCATTTCCCACCCCCTCTTTCACCCAAAGACATTCTCATATGTACCTCTTTCAGCTAAATCACCAAATCAAGAGAGTAATTCATTTAAGAAAATAGGCCAGATCATCTGGTGTGATTTACATTGTACAGATAAACACAAAGAAGTTTGTTATTATCTTAAAAGTTTCCGAATAACCCTGTGAACATGTTCCTACAGGCTCTGCCCATCCTAGCTGTTGGATGTGGTTTGCATTCAAGCATCTTAGGGACAATGTGGAAGAGAAAGGGGAGGTTCTGCTTTGGGTCCTGATGGATTTAGTACAACATTCCTAAGGCTCTAATAAGTATTACAGCTACTAAGGACATGAATAAAGAGAGATAAGAATGTAGAATGTGGGCTAGCTCTGTATTGTAGGATGTGTTTTGAAAGACAGTATGCTATAAGGATTGAGATTATGATTTGAGAGCTGTACTGACTGGGTTCTAATACCAGGTTCTATCTCTTAGTAGACAGGAGACTACGGCAAGTTCATTTAAATATCATATTTCAATGTCTTCATTTATAAAATGGGAGATTTTGTTAGTACCTACTTCATTTGGTTGTTTTAATAATTGTGTGTGTGTGTGTGTGTGTGTGTGTGTGTGTGTATACACTCATATGTGTATAGAGTCCCCACATGTATTAACTATTGTCTGTTAGCTATGAAAACTTTTTATTTTTGATATTATTTTATTTTTCACTTGGCCTAAAGTGGGCTGGAATGGGACCCTATCCCTTCCTGCAGATATTTGGGTTTAAGGTTTTTTTTAGATGCAAGTGAGATTAGTGGCAGTAGTCAAAACCTCTACCCACCATTCCTTTTTAGCTTGCTGCTTTCTAGGGATATATATCCTCTGCTCTATGAAAGGAACCATCTGTGACATTGACCTGAAAATGAACTTTGCTTAACCCTTACCTTTTATCTTGTTAAAAGCTTCTTTCCCTCTTCCCATATTTTTATACTTTACATTTGGTTTGTGTTTTTACTGACTCCCTTCTTTGATGCCGCAAGAGGGGAAGTTCTAGGGTGCGTTGGCTCTTGAACTGGTCCTGGAATCTTGAAAAGCCTTTGAGGAAACAAACTAGTTCTTATTCTCCTTACTCTCAATAATCCTGGAATATTAATGGAGACATGAATTATTTGAAGTGATTAAAAAATCCCTAGGGGAAACAAGGTTGCTAGAGATCTGCCTTCCAAATGGAGAGGGCTTGGTCTGAAAGATCAGGTCCAGGAATTGCTGGGATTCTGCTTTGTCTCGGGGCGATTTTTGTGGACTCTTAACTGTGTCAGCTTGGGAACTTCTTTCACCCAGTCTCATCAGCAGCTGATATCAACTAGTGAAGTGTTAGCTTTTGATTATGTGCCTATTTCTGAAACTCTTCACTCTTTAAAGTAACCTTTGAGAATATATAACAGCCCAGATACGGAATCAGCCTAAATGTTCATCAGCAGATGAAAGGATACAATGTGGTAGATATGCACAGTGGAATATTACTTGGCCTTAAAAAGGAATTCTGTCATTTGTGACATCAATAAATCTGGAGGACATTATACTAAGTGAAATAAGCCAGGCACAGAAAGACAAACACTGCATGATCCCACTTACATGTGGAATCTAAAAAAGTCGATTGAGGAGAGTAGAGTGATGGTTACCAGTGGCTGGGGATGGTGGAATTGGATCAAAGGGTACAATTTCCTTTAGACTATTTAAATAAATTCTGGATCTCTGTTGTGTAGCATCGTGACTATAGTTAATAATATCGTGTTGTTTATTTTTAAATTACTAGAAGAAAAGATTTTAAATGTTCTCATCACAAAACAGTATGTGAGGTGAGAAGTTAATCAGCTTTATTTAATCGTTGTACTGTATGTATGTATAATCAACACATTACATTGTATACCATAAATATGTACAGTTTTCATTTGTCGATTAAAACATTTAAAAATAAGAATTTTCTTCAATGTTCCTCTAGCTTGTGTCAAAATGCAGTGTCTTGCTCCTCTGCCTTTTTGTTCCCTGAATTTTATTTCTTCTGAGTTTCATAGAAAACTTGTGTTCTTGATTTTAACAGAAAAGCTGCATTTGTATATTCTATTCAGTCTGCTTTGCATTTCTAACTCTGATGGTTGTTAATTCTCCATTTCTCATTATACACAGAAAAGACAGAGCCTTTTGGTAATGGCTGCCAGGTATTTATATATTTAGAGTTGAAATGTCCATTTGAAAATGTATTTACGTGAAAGAAGGGAAGAAACAGAAATGAAAGACAAAGAGATCCTGGAAAATGGCCTAGGAACATGTAGGGTGGAAGATCAGTTGTTGGCTGTTCAATGGTTTCATTCTGAAGAGACATCTAGACTGTAGATTTTGACATGACCTGAACCCAGTTGTTTTCTATCCCACTTTCCTATTGCCATCTACCACTTAATACTCAGATACTTCTCTCCTTAGTATTTTTATTCCAGTCATAGTTAGATCTTTAATTTTGTTGAGTAGCAGTTAAATTCAATAAGTACCAAGGGAGAGTAGAAAGAAATTAGCAAAAACAGTCTCTCCTTTAAGTTTTTATATCAACTTGGTGGTGGAGAGAACAGAAACAACAAATGGAAAGTTCCAAATATTTGTGAAGTAACTAAATATTTGTGATAAAACTGAACACTTTTGCAGAATGTTTAAAAACATACCTTGAATGTATTTAAATACACAAGTAGCTATAAGAATAATTCTAGTCACAAGGCAGTGTTACTGGAAATCATTTAAAAAGTAAGGAAATAGATCTTACAGAGACCAATCAATATGACAGGTTGTTGCTTACTATTAGATGTTTGACATTAGAATATTCTTTAAATTTTTAATTTTTTTATAGAAATTTCTTTACTTGGAATTTATGAACTTTGAAATTAGCATGTCGTCCTTTAAGGGAAGATCAAAAGTTTTAATGCTGAAGAGTCTGTGTGTGTGTGTAAGTAATGGGGTAGTTAAATTGAAAAGATGTAAATCAGTATGCTTGGCCTAGCAGGATTCATAATCTTCATTCCATGAATGGAATGATAAAAAACAGTGAATTAAATTGTTATAAAGTCTACTGGTTAGACTCTCAATAAAAGTTCTTATTCAAATGCATTTGTTTTCACTTCCTTTCTCAAAGGACAGAATTTAGGCAAGTTTCTATTAGAAGTTTCCAAGAATATGTAGGATCCCTTCCTCCAGCCCTTAACCTATCTCGTCAGCTAAAAGGATTATATATTTTGTTTTAAACATAATTTACTCATTTGGTTTTCTTAGAGAAAAATAATTTGTGAAAATTATGGAGGAATTAGCCAAGAAGATAGCATTTAAACAGACTCAAAAGGTCAGACATTTTAAATTGAGATTAATGCATCTTTTTGGACAAGGAAGAAACCTGATTAGGAAATGTAAAATTATGTTCTCAGCTTTGTAACCATTAGGCTTTTTAATCAGTTACAGCTGTATATAAGGATAAACAACAACAAATGAATCAGTCATTAAAAATCTAGATATAAGCAATTTTTGTAAGTTCAAACACCAAAAAGGATCTGTTTATGCAGAGTGATAGCAAGAGCTGTAATAATTCTTCTCTTTTAAACAAATAAACAAAACAGCAAAACTGAGCCAGTCCACTTTCCATCTACCCCTTTCAGCCAGGGAGAAGATTGGAAATTTAACACTGACAATCGCCCTACTTTTTAATATTTTCTACCAGAAGGCTTAACCTACGCAATATGAAGTCTTTTTTCCCTATTTCATCCTCCTATGCCCATTGTTGCTGTCTCCTCTCTCGTCTTCACTTCCTGCTTATCACTGAGTACAAGTATAATTGGAAACATCAGAATAAGACTAGATTTTATTAATGTCAGCATTCTGGTTTGTGCTATCATACTATAGTTTTGTAGATGTTACCATTGGAAAAGACTGGGAAATGGTGCCAGGACTCTATTCTTTTCTTACAACTGTCTGTGAATTTGTAATTATCTCAGTAAAACTTTCAATGACAAAAATAATGAACAGGTCTACTGTAAAAAAAAAATGGGATAGTTTGTCTATTCAGCCAGAGGTGTAAGGCATCATATAAAAACTGGCTTAACGAAATTTTACTATTCTTGGTCATTTTTAAAAAGTATTGGGAATAATATAGTGACCAACCTTTCAGATATAACTATATAGCAGTATTAAAAACACTGATATTTTAAGAAAAAGACAATGGGAATTATTTTGAAGAATTAAAAGCTGGCAAGTAACATGATCTGATGTTGATTATCATGTTTTACTCTGGATGTTTGGAAAATTGTTTAGGAAAGTGGAAGTGGAAAGATAGTAAAATTGGAGTTGTCCATGTGAGAAGGGTGGTGGCTCGGATGCTGGTGGTGACAGTATTGCAGGAAATATATTAAGTATTGAATTATTTTTGGCTTACTGTTAGAGATTCGGTTGCTAGACTGGTTTCCTGATTGCCTGTTTGTCCATTACCTGAATGAAGTAGAAGAGAAACAAAAAGTAGAACCTGAATTTTCTCTTCCCAGTTAATGTTTTGCCTTTTGTTTGTTTGTTTGTTTTGAGACAGAGTCTGGCTCTGTTGCTCTGGCTGGAGTGCAGTGGCACAATCTCGGCTCACTGCATGCTCCACCTCCCGGGTTCAAGCAATTCTCCTGCCTCAGCCTCCCAAGTAGCTGAGATTATAGGAGTGTGCCACCACGCCCAGCTAATTTTTTTTGTATTTTTAGTAGAGACAGAGTTTTACCGTGTTGGCCAGGCTGGTCTCGAACTCCTGACCTCAAATGATCCACTGGCCTCGGCCTCCCAAAGTGCTGGGATTACAGGCATGAGCCACTGTGCCCTGACCCCAGTTAATGTTTGTTTGACCTGCTAGGTCAAATGTCATGGAAGGCTGTGTGGCAGAGTGAAATGAGTAGTCACAGATCTGGAAAGTAATCCCAATATATTATCTTGACCAGGCGACTTAATCCTTTTCAATTTTCTCAGGTATGGCAAGATATAAAAATACCTTCTTCCAGGAGCGGTTAGGAGAATTAAATATGGTAAGGTGTGTTAAGTGGCTAGCATTGTGCCCTTGTGGAATGCACTAGTTCTGACTGGGTTATGGAAGCCACTGGGCTCTAAGCCTATCTTATTGCTGCTAGTGGCTAGTGATGGCGCCTCTGGGTGATCACTTCACTTTGTGCCTGAGTTTCCTCATTTGTAAAATAAGATATCTGACCTGCACTCATAGTTTTCAGGTTTTCGGTTTAGGCTCCTGGAGCCTGTGTCCAGTGTTCACAATTCCCTGTCACCGCTCCCATTCTGGTCCAGAAGTTCTTCTGTTTTTCTGTTGTGTTCTAACTTCCTCAGTTGATGTCTTCTGAGCAAAATATTACGTGGCAAAAAAGAAATTGGAAAAACTTCACAGGGTGATCTTGTAAAGATCATTTCGGTCTAAGTGCTGTGCATTTTCTTTTTCTTTCTTTCCTTTTTTTTCCCCCCCTGAGACAGAGTTTTGCTCTTTTTGCCCAGGTTGGAGTGCAGTGGCAAGATCTCGACTCACTGCAACCTCCACCTCCCAGGTTCAAGTGATTCTCCTGCCTCAGCCTCCCGAGTAGCTGGGATTGCAGGCATGTGCTACTATGCCTGGCTAATTTTGTATTTTTAGTAGAGACAGGGTTTCTCTGTGTTGGTAAGGTTGGTCTTGAACTCCCGACCTCAGGTGATCCACCCACCTTGGCCTCCCAAAGTGCTGGGATTATAGACGTGGACCACTTTGCCCAGGCTGGGCATTTTCTTAACATCATTTTTTCCTTTGTAAATCCAAATCACATTTCTTAAAGTCTAACTCTCACATTGTATTTACGGGTTTAGACAAAGAAGCATATACTTAATAATGAAGCCAGAGAATATTCAGATTTAAATCCAAGAAAATTGCTTTTGTCATTCCAGCATTTTCAAAAGATTATTCCCAAAGGACTATATAAGAGGAAGAAGGTCTGAACTTTTTATAAATGAAAAGCCTGAAGTGAATCCTCAGAAATACTTGATCTGAGTTATATTTGGAGTATGTAGTTGAAAATAGGAACTTATGGGTGGTATTTAAGTGTAGCTAAAAAAAGAGCATCAACTGTTGCCTGGAGTAGGTGAGTTCTTTCCAAGAGAAGGTCATAGAAACCTGGTAGCAACAGTATCTATGGAGGAAAAGGGCTTGGATGCCTATCCTGGTGTAAGTCGGAGAGCCTTTTAAGAGAAAAACTAGGTTTGCAGGCTTTTTGAGAGAAAAGCTGTAAAGGTTCTGGCTTAAAACGCAGAATATTGCTGCTTTTTTCAGTAAATTAAATCAAGCCAAGTTATGTGATGAAAGGTTCGTGGTGTGTTTCCGCTTCTGCCCTCCCCGTGGAGGTCTGGCAGCTTGCTTTTGCTTTCAATCACATGCTCATGATGGGCAGAATAATGATGCTGCTTTTGGTGTGGCTCAGACCATGAATGAAAAATGATGACGATAATGAGGGTAATACTTTGAAATAACTGAGGATCCACAAGTCATGTTCATGGTTTAAAAAAAAAAATTACCGAAAAGAAGTCTGTTAGAATGTTCTAACAGAACAGATGCTGTTTAAGAGTACAAACAGATTTTTAACCCCAATAAAGAAAAAAGGAAAAAAGTTTGAGTGGTGGTAGTTGTGATCATTAAGGGTACTATAATCAAGTATTAATGATTCCCAGATAGATTTTATTTTCAATTTAAACATGAAGAAGTGCTACAGAATTTCCTATGTAGATGGATCCATAGACATTTGAATGTTTGTATGTTTTAAGCATTTTTATTTTTATTTTATTTATTTTGTGACAGGGTCTCACTCTGTCGCCCAGGCTAGAGTACAGTGGCATGATCTCAGCTCACTGCAACCTCTGCCTCTCCCAGGTTTAAGCAATTCTCTTGCTTCAGCCTCCTGAGTAGCTGAGATTACAGGTTTCTGCCACCATGCCTGGCTAATTTTTGTATTTTTAGCAGGGACACGGTTTCACCATGTTGGCCAGGCTGGTCTTGAACTCCTGGCCTCAAGTGATCTGCCCACCTTGGCCTCCCAAAGTGCTGGGATTACAGGCTTGAGCCACCCTGCCCAGCCCTGTTGGGAGCATCTTTAAAGTGTCGTAACAGTCCAAAATTGCTGCACCTTTCACTAACAGGAACATGTATTATTGATATGAGTGTAATTGGTCCCATTGTAAATAAAAACCACTCTCTTTTTGCTTATAATATATCAGAAAGAGATTGAGGAGCTCCTTCGGATTGATGTACTCCTTTCAGCAGACCAGTAATGTAAGGATAATTGGAACTATCATGACACATATTCTATCCTGAACATGATATTTACATAGCCAATAAGGATACAGAGAAACAGATTTTATTTTAAAAGCATTTATACCTCTACAGTCAAAACATCCCAGAAAGGAAAACAATTTGCTGTTATAGTAATGCTTCACTTAGCTAATGGTCAATTGTTTTTTGAAAAAGACTCAAAAAGTTGAAAACAAGCAAAAAAATCAAAATATCTCTGAACAGCCAGAATAATTACAGAGTGCATATATTAATAATTGCCCTCGCAAATTTTACAAAGAACTTTACTTGGATCCTGTTTTTGACAATACCCACAATTAGTTTTTACTTTGATATTTTTGGCCTGATCCTCTTCCCTGGTATATCATAAGCAAATGGGCCTGTAGACATCATATACTGGTATTCGCCTGTGTCTACAAGCCCACTGCTGACCACCACTGAGCCAGCTCTTCATGGACAAGTTAATAGCCACATCCAACGAATTTTAATAAAACAAATTTAAAAGAACACAACACTTAGGTTATTACATAAATTTTTAAGTTGAAATTATTATTTATTTATTTATGTATTTATTTTGAGATGGAGTTTCGCTATGTTTCCCAGGATGAAGTGCAGTGGCATGATCTTGGCTCACTGCAACCTTTGCCTCCCAGGTTCAAGTGATTCTCCTGTCTTAGCTTCCCAAGTAGCTGGAATTACAGGCAACCACCACCTCACCTGGCTAATTTTTGTATTTTTAGTAGAGACAGGGTTTCACCATATTAGTAAGTCTGGTCTCAAACTCCTAACCTCAGGTGATCCACCCACCTTGGCATCCCAAAGTGCTGGATTACAGGCGTCACCCACCACACTCGGCCAAAGTTGAAATTATTTTAAAGAAACAATTGTTTTATCAGTTTGGCCATGAATTAGAAGAATGGAGTTCAAGGAAGTGATGTTCGTCAGACAGAGAGACAGTAGCAAGAAGGGATTTGATAATGAGGTAAAGAGAAAACATTGAAACCTTAAAGGACACTAGGTCTCCAAATGAAACCGCTGGAGTTGTTTTGAAGAGACAGGCAAATCTGTGTAGTCAGTGGCCTCTCAGACTGGCTGCACTACAGCACAGCAAAGTAAGAAAAGTAATGGACGTATTTAGTGAATCATCAAAAGTGTCACATTTTGTTTACTTAGTTTGATTAAGGAGACAGGGAGTGTGAAATAGATTGGAAAGATTGCCAATAAAACTATTTAATAAAGATTTTTTGGCATTTAAAGGAATTAGCTTCAATCAGAAAATTCACTAATATAGGATAATTCATTTCTCTATCCAAAACCATTCTTGAACTCTGTTCCCTGTCAATGTTGGATTTTTATTGTTATTTTAAGCATTTTATTTGCTTTTTTTTAAATGTTTTAACATTTACTCTTCCCTTAAACTTTCCGTAGATAATAGCATAGTTTTTGTGCTAAATTATTGTTTTCTCAGAAACACCAGAAGCCACATTATCCAGATCTTGCAAGGAAGTATTTTTTGAATGATGCAGGTACATGAAAATTCCTCTTAACAATATACCATCTAGTCAAAGGGAGTTTGCACATTGTTGCAGTTCTGCCCATGATCTCTCCAGACTGTCTGTTGAGAAGAATCCTGATACCTTCACACTTTTTCCCAGAAAAAATGAACTACCCTGTTCATTTGAAAACAACTGCCATTTGTAAAAGACCACAAAGGGAAGTCAATTCATGCTCCTGGGGCCAGTCATTTCACCATGAGGTTACCTAATCTTTTTAATATTATTATGATTATTATACTTTAAGTTCTGGGATACATGTGCAGAACGTGTAGTTTTGTTACACAGGTATACACGTGCCATGGTGGTTTGCTGCACCCATCAACTCGTGATCTACATTAAGTATTTCTCCTAATGCTATCCCTCCCCTCACCTCCCACACCCTGACAGGCCCTGTTGTGTGATGTACATTGTTATTCTTTTTACCTCATTTCCATGCTCTTTCTTTCACTCCCAGAAACATAAATGAAAGACAAATACGTATCTTCAAAATAGTATCTCAAAAGGTTATTTGTGTTTCAGGTTGTTTGTCATATGGTATAGACTTAGACGAAAAAGTATATGTATATATATTTTTGCCCATCATCTCCCTAGACTGTCTGTTGTGTATAGTTGAAAAATTAGAGATTTTGAGAACATATTGATTAGATGGTATTATTGCTTATCACTTGCATTTGATCTTCTTCCTTCCAGTATTCTTAAGGACAAGAGACCCCCTTGTTGGTCACAGTGTGCCTCATACCTGGTGTAATTCTTAGGACAGATCAGATATTCAACAAATACTTGTTAAAGAAATCATTTCAGCTTTCTGTAAAACACAGTGACAGTGATTCTGCGTGAACAACTTGATATTGTATGTAGAATTATTAATTTGTGTAAATATATACGTAAATTTATCTTTTGTGAGGAGCTATTCCTATAATCAGGTATTCAAATGGATGTTTGTTTCCCAGAATATTAAGAGCCATAAGCTAGGATTTCCCAAGTGTGCAGATTTTTGTGCTAGTGGTTTAATTATAATAAAATCCTTAGGAGAAAGGAGGTTTTTTTTTTCTTCCCAAAGCACACTTTTATTCAGTAAGGCTCTGCTGTATGTCAGACTCTATACCTGGGTTAGAGGTGCAGTTCTTATTATATAGGTTATGCCATCAACTATCTCAGAGTTTAGTAGATTACAGGTGGTGGACAATTACACAAATTATGAACTGCTTTACTCAAAATCGCATATTAAATGTTTAGGTACAATAGGCATACCTAATAGATTTCAGTGTTTAGCGAAAGTCAGAAGCTGTATCAATATAAAACTTTAATAGGATTCCTGAGTTTTGGCTTTGGTAAAGGCTATGCCAAATATATTGGGGGGAGCAAAGATGAATAAGACATGAATTTTGGCCAGGTGCAGTCACTCATATTTGTAATCCCAGCACTTTGCGAGGCCAAGGCAGGCAGATCACCTAAGCTCATGAGTCCAAGACCAGCCTGGCCAACATGGTAAAACTCTGTCTCTGTTAAAAGTACAAAAATTAGCTGGGCGTGGTGGCACACAGCTGTAATCCCAGCTACTTGGGAGGCTGAGGCAGGAGAATTGCTTGTACCTAGGAGGTGGAGGTTGCAGTGAGCCAACATGATACCACTGCACTCCAGCCTGGGTAACAGAGACTCCACTGCAAAAAAAAAAAAAAAAAAAAAAAAAGACATTAATTTTGCCCTGAAAGAGTTTTTAATCTAGTTCAGTAGTTTTCAACTCTGGCTACACATTAAAGTCATTTGGGGCCAGAGAAGAAAAAGTAGGAGGCTGAAATATTCTCACTCAGATGGAAAACTATTAAGATGATATAAACACTTTGGAGAAAGGTCTGGCATGTTCTTATAAAAGTAAACATACCTACTGTATGATCCAGTGATTCAAGAGAAACAAAAGCATATGCTACAAGAATAATCACAGCAGCTTTTGCTAATAGCACCAAACTGGAAACAACCCAGATGTCCACAAACAGGTGAATGGATTAAGAAGCTGTGAAATATCCATTCAGTAGAATATTATTCAGTGACAAAAAAGAATGGATTACTGATACACATAACATCATGAATGAAAGAAGCTTTACACAAAAGTATGCACTATTTGATTTTGTTATTTGAACTTTTAGGATAGACAAAAATAATGTGAGAAAGGGTCAGAAAACAGTGGTTTCTTCAGGGATGTTTGGATGGGAATCCCCTGGGAACAGGCATGCAGGAACTCTCTGGGTGATGCTAATGTTAATAAATTTGGGGGACCATATCATGTGGGGAGATAAAAGCAAAAACTTGCTATATTCTCTCTGCTTTTCCTTCCCCCTCATCAAATTTAAATCTCCAGGAATGACACCATATGTATTTTTACAAAGACCCTCAGATGATTCTAATGCCCACTGAGATTTGAACTATTAAATAGTATATAAGAAGGAGGAGAGTGTGTTAGTTGCATACTGCTATTGTAACAAATCACCACAAACTTAATGGCTTGAAATGACACAGATTTATCATCTCATCATTCAGTGGATTAATGGTTTGGGTTTGCTTGGCTGGTTCTTCTACTTTGGGTTTTTCTATCCCCAAATCAAGATTTAGGCAGGACTGTGTTTCTTTCTGGAGACTCTGAAGGTGAATCTGCTTTAAGTTCATTGAGCTTGTTGGCAGAATTAAGTTCCATGTGGTCACAGGACTGTGGTCCCCATTTTCTTGTTGGTTGTTGGCCAGGGTCCTTCTCGGCCTCTAGTGGTCCCCTTTAGTCCTTTGCTCATGGGCTGCTTCCTCCATTTTGAAAGCTAACAGGGATGGTCCAAGTTCTTCTCACTCTCCAGTACTGTCTGACCTCCTCCTCCTCCTCCTCCTCTTTTTGCCTCTTCTCTATCTGGTTTCCTCTTCTGGTGCATCTTCTGAGTGACTGTTCTACTTTGCTCTTTGAAGGTCTTGTATGATTACACTGGGTCCACCCGGATAATCCAGAATAATCTCCCCATATTAAGGTTAGTTGATTAGTAACCTTAGATCCATCTGCCAAGTCCCTTCTTAGCATGGCTAGATGAACATTTGATTAAATAATCAGGGCATGAGAATCTTAGAAGTCCAGCATCTTTAAAATCCTGCATAAATGTGGAATTACATATAAAATGCTGTAGGATTTCAGAATAAAGAGAAATTATTTTCAACTGGGTGGTATCTGGGAAAGCCCGTTGGAGATGGTAGTTGTTGTCTTTCGAAAGGTAGTTCCAATGGGTGCTTTGGAGCAGGAGTAGAAGGGACTCCAGTTGGGGGTAACAGCTTAAATGCCAGTGTCTCTGTCTCTTGACCTCTTGATCCATCAGGATGTGTGACAATGTGTGGTACAGGTAGAGCAGCTGTATCCCATGAATGCACTCCATGGTGTTAGTTACTATTTACAGAGCTATTCAAGCTACCAATGTCAGATTTTTCTAGATCAAAGTAAAAATAAGAGGAATGTCAAGTTTATGAACACTTAGCATGCAGAATCATTATTTTAAAAGGACTAAGGCAGTTGTATGTTATTATTTTTGTACTGCCTTCTCTTTGGCTGTTAGAACTAAGTAGAGTTACACATGAAAACATAAAACCTGATTTTCATATTTGTAAACTCTTAAAAACTCCAAATCTGCTGATACAAACCAGAGAATGTGACCTTCGGGAAAAGTCTTCCACTCTCCTTTTGTATTGCCCCACAGGGCTTACCTCTCCAACCATTTTTAGCAAGCTTTGTACCCTGCTTTAGGTGGATAATAACATCAGCACAGTCACAGCTTGTGTGGAGAGATGCTGAAGTCATATTGGCATGTCCTTGGTGTCTCTAAAAATTGCTGCCATATTATAATTGATTTTTTATAACAATTCCACATAAAGGAAAAATCTTTACTAACATTGCTCTCTACCACTTACTTTCCTTTTCACCTAATTTATTTGTAAGCTATAAAAAGAATTGTTTATGCCTTTTTATTTTGAAAGCATGCATCTATATGCAAAGGATTCATAGAATACTTTCTGCCAACCTTTGAAAATCACAAATGATGTAACTGCCTACAGTTGCTTTTATTCAGCCTTCTAAAGTGTATATACATAAGGGCTAAAATAACAAAACCAGTGCAGCTAACTGGTCCTTTTTGCACATGCTACGTATGAGAAATCAGATTAAAAAGGGAAGTTATGGTGGCAGAAAGCCAAGGGGTCTTTTACTAGAAATCAACAATTTCACTTGCCTTTGGTGAGTCATATTTTGCCCTTAAAGCTTCTAGTACATACTAAGCCTTCCATAGTCTTTCCAAACCTTTCTTCTTCTCTCTTGCCAGTGTTTGTTTTCCTTCCCTCTCTTCCCACCTTCCACCCAAACCTGAAGTGCTGGTCATGATGATTAGAGGCCTGCAAAAAGAAATCCATCTTTTTCTGTGTCTTTTTTTTTTTTTTACTAACTTTGAGAAGAAAAATAGCTTTTTCTTGGAGTTGCTCTCTGCGTTCTGAGCAGACATTGGTACACATGTAATTCATACAGTAGTTAATTGGCACTATTTAGCAGCTGGAAAGGAAGCGCTACCTTCCTTACCATGTGGCAGTCTCATTCTTGTCACTATTCAGCCATAATGTCTGTTGGTGTTCTGATTAAAGCTTTGTGCTTTCAGATTCAGAGACACTGGGAACTGTCTCTGATTTCACTTTTTCCCATTCATTTTCCCTCTTTAATATGCTAAGGTATACTTTCTGATAATTTAGAAAGATTGCTGTTGCTTTTACCTATAGTTTTCTATTCCTGTTTCTATGGTACTTCTGACTTTGAAGATACATTTCTTTGCCCATCTACTATGTCAGTTACGTCTGTTTCTGATTACTTTTCTCTAGGGAAAATTTATTTTTTAAAAAATGAAAACAAGTAATTTCTTCCAGTTCTTGTGTTCTTATATTTTTCTTATTTATAATACCTAATTAAAAGCTTATTATAAGGATCCTTCCAGTGTCGTTAACTTCCAGTAAACTGTCTGTACTCCTGCAAATACCCACACGCATCTTTATGAAAAGTCCAAGCCCCAATTTGTGGTATGTTTTTAAATTGTTATTATTAAGAACTGAAGATTTTGGGGCATTATTTGCATTTGAGAAGTCCTTCTCAACCTTAAAATCTGTAGGTTTCTAGGTTTCACATTATCTCACATGAAGGAAGGTGACACCGCTGTTTAAAAACTGACGCTATCAGTGAGGCACGGTGTCTCACTCCTGTAATCACAGCAGTTTGGGAGGCCGAGGTGGGCGGATCACAAGGTCAAGAGATAGAGACTATCCTGGCCAACATGGTGAAACCCTGTCTCTACTAAAAACAAAACATTAGTTGGGCGTGGTAGCATGCGCCTGTAGTCCCAGCTACTCGGGAGCTGAGGCAGGAGAATTGCTTGAACCTGGAAGGCAGAGATTGCAGTGAGCCGAGATTGCACCACTGCACTCCAGCCTAGTGACAGAGCAAGACTCTGTCTAAAAAAAAAAAAAAATACTGAGGCTATTCAGACACAGGTACAGAGAGAGCGAGCAGACACATGTATGCGAGCATAAAGAGAAGTATCTATGCCTAAGGACATTTCTTCCAGTCCCTTACTGAATATCTGAATATGCCCTTCTACTCATTTGCTACATAAAAGCACAACCCTGGCGATTGCCCTCTTGGGATACAAATTAATAATTAAGACCATCCAGTCCATAGGGGTGAGGGGGGAAACTCAAAGTGGAAAATATAAACAGTAACAAATGAATCTAACTGTATTACAATTAAGTATTTTGTAATTTATACTAAAGGGGATGGGAAAGAAAAGAACTAACATAAATAATTTTGAAAAACGTATTTTAACTGGATGCCATGTGGCAGAAGACAAAAAACACAGTATGAAAACACCATACTCCAGTTAGTACATTTGTTTTTTATAGGGGTCACTTTGCAAGCTGGGGACCCCTGGCTAGCAACATCCCACCTGAGCCTCCCTCGGCCATGCTGACATGCCCCAGCTCACCTGTGTTACAGCTTGTATCCTTGTTTCGTGGTTCCCGAGCCCTTAGACTGAGCTCAAGAAGAATGAGGATACAGGGGCCATGGAAGGGTGAGGAGGATGAAGAAGAATTTTATTGAGTTATAAAAATGGCTTTCACCGAGAGAGAGGGGATTCCCCTGTGTGGCTGGGTCTGGGGCCCTTTATGGACTCAGAATGGGGAGTGCATGCTGATTGGTTTGGAAGTATGCAAAAAAGGTTAAAGCAAACACACCATTCAAAGGTGGGAAAGACAACGTAGAAAAACCAATTAGGAAAGGGTATATGTAAAATAGGTGAAGAGTGGGGACCAATCAGAGGAAAGTATGCCAAGCAGGAAGACAGTTTCTCAATTTGGTCAGAGGATTTAACTTGTAGCTTGGCTTTCAGGCTTTAACTGTCTTTGACTTGGAAGTGAGGTTTTGCTGGGGACCTGCCACTTTCTGTCTAGGCATTTGTCTGCCTCTATCATTACTTTATGTTTATACTAGGATATGCAAATAAGCAAACGTACTATAGATGATAAGAGCCAGTTTTCTGTCTATGAGAGAAAGAAATTATGAATAAGGAACCCTGTGGTATTGGATTGCAGTGGGCGTTATTGGTATGAACTCGTAATTTTTAATGTATGGATTGATACAGAAATGTAGACAATTATGCATGATAGGTATGTATATATGTATGTAAATACATGCTTGCATATATTTGTTAGCTCTGCCTGCTGAGGGGATCTGGAAGCAATGACATCTCAATACCAATGACCAGTATAGCATCTAGACCTTGGTTTCTAAATACTGTTTACCAGTAAAAGGAATCAATGCTCTGTTGAGAATTGGTTGGTTGTTGTCCTGGGGCAGGGAACATACAGAATGAGCCTAGAACATCTTGTGGTGCCAGAAAGTAAATAAGTGCTCAGAAAAGGAGGGTGGTATGCCAGAATGCCAACCTGACCAACCTGGAGGAGCTCCCAATCGCCAAAGCTGAAACGGTTTGAGCGACAAAGTGGTAGTATTAGATTATACTCAGAGAAGAAAATGAATATCCATTTAATACAATTTTTAAAATTGTAAGGAAGTGACAGATTTTTATTACAGAAAAAATTAACAATTGTAAAAGGGAAGACTGAAATGGCAAATATCACACTAATTATTGTTGCACATAGATCCATTGAAGGATGCTAAATTTAGTAGATGAAAGTTAGGGAAGAAACAGGATATTTGCATAGTATCAAAGTATCTCTCCCAGGATATTTATTCATTATGAGGGGAAAAATAGTAACTTTACAGTATAGACAACCAAGGATACCATCTTAACCAAGTGAACAAGGTTAACATCACCAGTGACAAGGCATCTCAACATCATGAAGCCTCTGATGCTCTAAGGAGAAGATAACATCACTTCTCTTCCCAAAAAGCCTAACTTCATTGTAAAAAAGAGAAAACAGCAGCCAACCCCAAATTGCAAGATATTCTGTGGAATAACTGGCCCATCTTCTTTTGAGGTGTCAAAGTCCTAAAAGACAAAAGAACACTGAAGAACTATCACCAGTTGAGGAGACTAAGAAGCCATTACAACTGAAGGCATTGTGGGTTCTACAGAGGATCCTGGAGTAGGAAAAGGACAGTAATGCAGAAACTGGTGAACCTTGAATAAGGTCTATAGTTCAGTTAATACTTTACCATTATTAATGTTCTGGTTTTGATCATCGATGTTTATGTAAGATGTTAACATTAAGGGAAGCCTGGCGGGAGGATTTCCAGGCACTCTTTGTACTATTTGTATAACATTTATGTAAGTCAAAATTATTTCAGAAGAAAAAAAGATGCTGGATAGTTAAATGGACAAAGGTGTGTGTACAAGAACATTAATTGCAGCATTGTATGCAATAGCAAAGAAATGAGAATAATACAAATCTTGATCAGTGAAGGATTAGGTCAATTATACTTTATATAATTAATACAGTTGTTAAAAAGACCACATAGAGTTACAAATAATGGTATGGGTGTCAAAGTGAAGAGAAAGGGTTAAGAGTATAGCTTCTTCATTCATGCTGCCTGGATTCTCTGATTTTTAACTGTGACCTTCGAAAAATTATTCCTCTATCAGCCTCCTCATCTGTAAATTGGGAACAGTGAATATACCTACTTATGAACCGGGAATGAGGTTTAAATGTGAAAATCCATGTAAAGCATACAGGATGATACTTAGCACATAAAAATACTTGATAAAATATGAGTACCTAATTATTATTTTCGAGGAATTGATGGAAGAAACTTCAATACAAAATTAAGTATGGAATGATACCATTTGTATTAAAATTCATATATGAGAATCTTGAAGATTAAGTGCTAATATGTTAATAGTAATGCTGTCGGGGAACAGCATATTAGGGAACTTCCGGGGTTTGTTGTTGTTGTTGTCGTTGTTGTTGTTGTTGTTGTTTAGACTGTGTCTGCTTTATCACCTAGGCTGGAGTGCAGTATAGCATTGCAATCATAGCTCACTGCAACCACGAATTCCAGGGCTCAAGCGATGTTCTCACCTCAGCACCCTCCTCTCATGTAGCTGAGACTACCGGCATGTGCCACCAAACCTGGCTAATTTTCTTATTTTTTGTAGAGATGGGGTTTTGCTATGTTGCCCAGGCAGGTCCCAAACTCCTGGCCTCAAGTAATCTTCCCCGTTGGCCTCCCAGGTAGGAACTTCCACTTTCTAAGTTAAATATTTCGAAATGTATTTTGCATTAAGTATACTGAAGGTACCCAAGAAACTTCACCCCAAAATATGGCTCCCTGGTATAATAAGTATTTTGAATTAAAGGTCTTTAGAGATCAGCAAATGTGGGAAGAGACTTTTCCCTTACCCAAGTAAAGACTGGACCCACCACGGACAACTTCCTTCATCTCCTTGTTAAGTATTGCAACAAAGAATGCGGAAGAATATAACCATGCTGGAACATTTTCTAAAGAGGCCCATTTACAAGTTAATCTCTGTTTTCTTATGCATTCATTCTCCTTGGTAATCATTTATTGCCCTTTGATAGAATTTCCTGTATTCGCTATCTCCCCACTCTTCTTTGAGAAGAAGCTATAGGAGTATGTTGGTCCCATTGGAATATTTGAGGAATCACTCTGTGATTTTCCCTTGTACATGTTAATAAATAAGGGGAAGTTTGCCCTTTTTTCCTGCTATACAGTTGAAGAAGTATGCATAGCAACTTTTAAAAGAAGCCTGCTATCAATATTTATTAAATAAAAGCCAGCAATGAAAACTTTATTTCTAAAGCTAAATGCATTGCATAATCTCCAAGGTCATATGACTTGTCCTTCACATTGGAAATTATAAGAGACCTGACTCTGTTCTGAGTCACTTAAAACTAGTTGCTGTCTACAGTTCTCTGAAATGTGGGTCTTAACATGGAAGATTAATTACTCTAGTGTATAGTTCTAGGCTGTGAAAAGTTATGTGTAACCTAGGTAAGGATGGGTATGACTAGTTCTTTGTCCTCATGAAAAATAAAACAAAAGGCCTGAAATGTAGCAGTTCACCAACAATAAGTAATTCCTGACATTTTTATTAGAATAATTAAACACTGGAGTTGAGCACAAATGGTGACATAGTCTCCAGACCTAAAGTTAAAAATAGGATAGATATCAATTGCTTTTTAATCTTTAAGTGATGGCGGGCCACCTGAGTTACAGTGGGATCCAGAATTCACTAATATCTTCACAAAAGCCATCTATGTTTATATACAGTGTAGGTAAAATATGTATGGAAATAACTACATGTTTTCAAAGAATATGCTCATACTTGTACTTTGGATATGACATCAGTTTGTTTTATGATTGTAAAGATTTTTTTTTTCTGTGCTTGGTTTGATGCCTGTGTCATTCTGAAGATCTGTACAGTGCTTCCTAGGGAACTAAGCCTGACCATTCTGATTTAAGTGTATACAGGTTACATAGCAAATTTAAGTCCCATCCATCTTTGTGATTTTGATGATACTAGGTTGGTTGTTTGATTTCTTTTTTTTTTCTTTTTTCTTTTTTTTTTTTTTGCTGGATCATCTATAACACAAAGTATACCAGGTTTCTTTGAAAGGAAATAGGAAGACAGTTCTAAGATATTAGAATAAAAGGTGAAACTTTCTTCTGTTCTCTTGTGTTTGTGATTCCTTTTTATATCTTCCCTATTATAGTCCTTTCAAATTTGAATCACCAAAGCTTCCCAATAATAAAATGAAAATGTCGAAAGCATTATTTTCCTCATATTACTCCTGGTAATGTTTTTATACATTTTGCATCCTGGTTTCTTAAACACTTTTGTTTAAGTATACATTACTGGTTGACCTGCTATTTTAAAATTGCTTAGCTCTCATTTCGGTTGTACTTTTTTCTTCAGGCCTCCACCTGCTTTTTTATTCTGTTTGCAACAGACACTGTTTCATTTGTTGGTAACCATATGGCAGAGCATTTCTTTTTTTTACAATAAAATTAGATGCAGTGTGTTGAAGCTCATATTGTTGTATACCAGTCTCTGGAGAGCTTAAAGTAGGTGGGAGAGGGCATCCCAAAATGCAGCATGCCACTGATAGGATGGATAATCTTAGCACAGGATTGGGTTTTTAAATACTGCATTTTAAAGGTGCCGACACATGTAGCTAGTGCCAGTACAAGAGTAGAGTCTATAGATGAATAGCACAGCTGCAGTGTTGGTGGAGTTTTCCCTCCTATTTCCCAGATACTTTGGTTTCTTAAATTCTAGGTTTTTTTTTTAAACTCTTCTTCCTGCACACTGAAATTCCAGGATTTTAATATGACATAAGCTACTCCCATGGACCACTGTTGTGAAGTTGAGATCATCACGGTAACAAACTCCAGAGAAAGATCAGTGGACTCTTGGAGTCACATCATCTTGGTTAAATTCTGACCCCGTTGCTTACTGGCATTATGACATTGGGCAAATTAAGGAGGCTTTCTGAGGCCCCTTTCTCTAACCATAAAATAGAGATAACATCACATCTTGTGAACAGTTGTTTGAGGAATAAATGAGATTACATGTGTCAAATGCTTCACGCCTTCTCTGGGCTGTGACTTGTACCTATCACTGTTCTTCCTTTCTCTCTACTGCTTGTTTTCATCATCCTCTTACTCAGTGTTTTGTTTTCTAAGGTTTAAAAAACAGGCAATAGAAAATATTATTTTAATCCCTTTTTATGTTTTGATCTGAAAATCTTCATAGATTTCCTTTCTCCCTTTCATTCCTTCATTCATTGTTGGCTTTGTGCCCGCACTACTTTTTTTTTTTTTTTTTTTTAAGACAGTCTTGCTCTGTCACCCAGGTTGGAGTGCAGTGCTGTGGACTCAGCTCACTGCAACCTCCACCTCCAGGTTCAAGCAATTCTCCTGCCTCAGCTGGGAATACAGGCACACACTGCCATGCCTGGCTAATTTTTTGTATTTTAGTAGAGAACTGGGTTTCACCATGTTGACCAGGCTAGTCGTGAACTCCTGAGCTCGGGCAGTCCGCCCACCTTGGCCTCTGAATGTACTAGGATTACAGGCTGAGCCACCATGCACGGCTACCAGGACTTCATTCTTGAGGGTCCAGTAAGCCTTCTGGCCTCAGGGAGGCACCCAAGTTAATCCATGCTCAGAGAAAAGCCAGAAGTCACTGGAAAACTAAAGTGGAAGTGCTGAACCTGGAGCCAGCTGGAAGGTGTGCAAAGTGAAGTCGGCCTCATAAAGCTGAGGTTCAAGGGACATTAGGAGGAAGAGGAAACAAAGCGGCGGGACAGAGGGAAGCATTTGTTCATTTGGATATTAGGAGGAGTGAGAGAAAGGATTTCCAGGTGAATTCTGGGATTTAGGTATCTGGTGGGTTTATTTCACTGAGATTCAGAATGTAAAAGCAGATTATTAGAAATGGAGGTAATCTTTAAAGATTATCTAGATAGTCTCATATTCCTAAATTTTTAGATAAGGAAACCAAAAGGCTGTCAAGGGTAAGCTCAAAAAGCAGTTGAGTTTCATCCAAGGTCACTCAGACTCTCCCTGCCATAATAAGGGGGCAGTAATGTGACTGCAGAAGGGCCCTTAGAGAACAGGACTGAAGGTATGATGGATTCTATTTGAGAATTTTGCAAAGGAAACCCTGCACATTGTTCTCTTTGTAGCTTGGGAAGGTCACTGCAAGCTGTCAGAATTGAAGAGGAGAAGTAAAGTGGAACAAAAAGGGTGGAGATGAGGTCAGATTCGGAGGAGAGAGAGAGTAGGTTGCCAAAATTGAGTGCTCATAAAGCAGTGTAGGGGTGATCCGGGCTGAGTTAACACAGCAGGAGCTGTCAGTGTGGAACCTGTGTGGGTGTCCAGTTCTGCGGGCCAGGTGGAGGTAAGACCTGGCAACAGAAGACAGGGAAGGAAAGCCGTGCTAGGGGAATGTGGGGTGGGTCCAGAGCAGCTCCATGGACAGCAGCTCCTGCTCCCGGAGGCTGGCTGGCCTCTACTATGGCTGATAGGAACATCTTGCAGTTTTGTTTCTGTGAGCTTTTCTATGCTCAAGAAAGTTACTACACAGTCTATTATTCCAGATTCGATGTTGTTTGTGAGCTCTTGACATTTCCTTTGGAAATAACTTATGTTCTAAAGATAGCTGATAATGTTACTTCATCTAATTTCTAATATTCTTTTAAAATATTTGACTTAGAATGATAAAAAACAGATACTATACTTGATCTTAGCCAGAAAGCCAGGTAAATTTCAAATTTTCTCATTGCATAAAAATTATTTGATGTAATGGGTATATTAATTTGTTTGATTTAATTATTTGACATTGAATTTTCAAATCATAATATCACTTTGTAGCCTCATAAATATATACATTTATAAGTTGTTGATTTATGATAAAAAATTTGTTTTATATTTTTTGCTACTATAAATAGGATAAAGTAGAGTCCTGTGACCATGCTTGCTAATAGTGGTACTGTATTTATAAAGAATATATTATCTTTAGCTATTAGACACATAAAAAATGGGAATTAGAAAATAGATTTCAAAGTACGTATTATCTTCTCCTCTATTTTCAACCCTATAATAAAACAGATGTTTTAGAACACTTTCTTGTTCTCTGTGGAGTTCAGACAAAGGCACTGTATTTACATGTGATGTTTTCCAGGTTTGCCCAGCCCCTTGTTTCTTTAAATACTCTTGGTATTTCAACAGTGAGTTTATAACTAATAATTAAGCATGGGAACACCTATTTTTTCCCTCAAATAGCTTACTCTTTTTCTTCCATGAAGATCTGTTTATTGCCTACAGTGCTTTATTTTTGTGGGAGAATCATCTGCTTCCTTGTTACTGATTATAACTGGGAAGGATTTTCAATTTAAATTAATTTTCAGTTGCTTAATATTCTTCCTTAAATATATTTGCTACCAAATTTTCATCCATCTGCATTTTTCCAGGTTTTCCGTGTGTGCCTTCCAAAATGATTTTTGAACCACAAACATGTTTATTAATTAAATCACTGGGAGAAATCACCCTTGAGTCCAAGTTGTGTCAAACAATCTGTGATACATAAGAGCCTAAGGTTCATCTTAAAAGGAAAAGTAATCATCCTTATGGTATTTTTTTGTCTTTAAAATATACTAAAAGATAAATGTTAAAACAAAAATGATTAAAAGGAGAGAGATCCAAGATGGCCACGTAGCAGCAGCTCAGGATTGTAGCTCCCAGTGAAAGCACAGAGAGCGAGTGGATGCTGCAATTGCAGACGAATTTTTGATGCCCACAGACTGGGAGATTCCCGGCGAAGGAGCCACAC
>CAUYQU010091571.1:0-24353 GCA_963574635.1 Cheracebus regulus
GAGATTCAGTAGTTGACTACTACCATTTTGAATTTTTGAATTTTCTTTTTCTTTTTGAGGCAGAGTCTTGCTCTGTCACCCAGGCTGGAGTGCAGTGGCATGATCTCAGCTCACTGCAACCTCCACCTCCCAGGTTCAAGCAATTCTCCTGACTAAGCCTCCCGAGTGGTTGGGATTACAGGCTTGCACCACCACGCCTGGCTAATTTTTGTATTTTCACTAGAGACAAGGTTTCACTATGTTGGCCAGGCTGGTCTCAAACTCATGACCTCAGGTGATCCACTCGCCTCGGCCTCCCAAAGTGCTGGGATTACAGGTGTGAGCCACCTCACCGGCTTGAATTATTTAATATTGTAAAGCAGACTTTTTATTGCCTGTGTTTGGAACATACGACAAATATCCCATAAGAGCAATAAAATACAATAGGTCCTCTGGGTTATGAAGAGGAACTGCTGTTGCAGACGAGTTCAACTTCTGTAATTGTATAAATTCTTCATGATACACGATTAGCAGCGTCTCTAATAACAATAGCTTCTAATTATTGATTTTGAGAGTATTTTCATATCCTCTCCAGAGATTTTTACACGTAGGTTAGCTCAGATTGCTTCCTAAGTCTGTCTCAGAGAAACGATACAAACACACGGTCCTTCTCTGCTTGGCTCATCCATGCCTCTAGCAAAAGACCTGAGAATATTTGGTTCAGTAATTTCTCTCATGGGCTCAAAAGTAGACCAGTTCTCTGCAGGATTTTGTCCTCACTGTTGAGCTTGTTTTCCCTTCTGGGAAACTTATTCCTTTACAGAAAAACACATCAGCAAAATTTTTCTGGCTTTGCTACCCCTCTAAGCTTCCCTGGGCAGTAGTAAATACTTAGCAGATTCACTAGAATTCAGTTTTCTGTCCTGGCACTGAGTCCTACAGGCACTGCTTGTGGTGGTTTTACCGTGTCAACTTAGCTAAAGTGGAACTATGCTGCACAAAATTCTTTCCCCAGATGATTCCAAGTGGGGACTGCACACAAGGAAGATTTGCATGCGGTTTGGAAGCCACATGAACAGCAGCCGTTATGCTTTCAGTTCAGCACAGGCCCCAGGGACTGATCTGCTAGCTAGTCTTGTTGGCATGGGGCAGAAGCAGGGCATGCAGCTCCTTCAGCTCCCACCAGACCGACTCCTTCAGCTCCAGCTAGTCCCGGGCCAGGCACGTGCACAGCTCCATAGCAGAAGGCACCGATTCTTTGATATACCATTGGCATCACTGGAGTTAGACATCAGTGAAACACAGATCCAGGCTCCAGTGTGCCCTTGAGCGTTCTACTTGTCTATTTCCCTCCGCTTCACAGCCAGCTTTTCTTCCCAACTGCCTGCCCTGCTGATCTACAATACCCTCCGGCCAAACACAGCTCCCCTTCATGGTCCCTCGTTGGTGATTTTTCTACAATCCCTACCCAATCTCCTTTCAGAACTATACTTGCTTAGCCCTCACACAGTTGTGTAAAGTCTAAGCTTTGTAACAAATCCCTTATTCATACCACTCACAGCGGTTGTGCTTCCCAGAGCAAACTCTGATGCTCTACTACCGAGTGTGCTGACAGGGAACAGAATGACAAATGAACCAGAGGAATTCTACTCGAAATCTCAGCTAGTTAATGACTGCAGCCAAAGCAGCATTCCCTCAAGAGCACTGGCAGAAAGCAAATCAACACACCAAACACACCTTGTTCCTAAGTCATCAAAAGTGTTCACATTTTTTATGCTTTCTGATCCAGCCGTTCCACCTCTAAGAATTTATCTCAAAGAAATAACTATAATACTTTGATAAACTATTTGGTGAACCTTTCAAAGGACATATTTGAGTTAAAATAGATGGTCCCTGAACTGCTACGTCAAGATGGTTAGTTACGCTGACTGCAGAACTTTTTGCTTTGCTGACTGAGTGTACAGAGAGGAATGACTCTGAACTCTGGACATCATAGGGGACATTTGGAAACCATCTGGGGAAAAGAAAAAAGAGAGGAGAGGCCACTGTCTGGAAAGGAAAGTGGGTACAAAGCACAAATATCAAATGGGTAAGTTTCTAACTGTTTCTCCATGAAATATTCACAGTGGGTTTGGCTCTATTTGGAGGTAAGTCTGAGACGGAAGACCCCCTCATCTCCTTCTATTTCACCTCCTCCTTCCATGGGAAGGAGAGTGAAAAAGGAAAATAAAATAAAATAAAATACCAATGAGCTTTTTAGTGCCCAGTGTCTCTGCTGTCTGTTAACCTTGAAAGAGCTGCAAATGAGTGTTATCTCTGCCAGCTGGAGCCCGGCACTGGGTCTCACCCCCACATCTCCACGGACCAGGCTTCCTCCTAGAAACACCTCTGCCAACAAACAGATTGTTGCTTTTGTCTTGTCTCTGTAAGCCCCCTCCCCTGCTGGTCCCCGCTCATGCTGCATATGAATTAGCAAATTAATGAAGCCGAAAGACTGTAAGGTCAGAAGTCCAGCAAATGGACAATGACATAGTTCCACCTCAGTTTCCCCTTTAGCTTTGTAAGCCTATAAAAGGAGAGAGAAGCTGCAGCTCTGAGAGCTCAGTTAAAGAGACTGTAGCCCCCCGCACCTTCCGGCCAAATAAAAATGTCACTTCCTTCCTCAGTTCAGTGTTCAAGAGGTTTGTTCCCCACCGCTCCTGCTTCAAGTCAAAGCACTGAGTCCTGCTTTATAAAAAATACACATAAGGCAAAAATGGGAAAAAATAGAGGACTATGGGAAACAGTCTAGAGTCAAACAATTGGGAATTATTTAAATAAATTGTGTCATTTCTACAAAAAAATACTGAGATACCATTAACTGTATTATAAAAGAATGTTTAGTGACATGAAAAAAAATCTTAAGAGAGTACATTTCAAATGCATTGTAGACTATTAACCCAGGAAAAAGACAGAGTGACCACCAAATGCCGGCAGCTGCTGTGGTACATGAGGCCAATTTTTATTTTCTTCCTTTTATTTACTTATAATGTCTCAAATTTCTATCATAAACATGTATTTCTCTTGTAACAAAAAAAAAGCAGCTGTATGCATATTTTTGTAAACTGGGTGAGATTTATTGAGATGGAGCAAAGGCTCCCCATTTTAGAGGCCTATGAGCCCCCCAAGTATGAAAATAAAGGAAAATCTTGAGTTCCTGGAAAGGGGAATTTCAGGTACCTAGCTAGCTAGCTGTGAGAAGTAAATGAACAACTTGGTAAGCAACAAGGTAATTAGTAGCCTAAAACAATAGCAAAGGAAGTTGGAGTCAGGAGACATTTGGTGTCGCTATCAAAACTAAAGGTAACATCTGAACATATGTCTCTGAGTTGTTTTACAAAAACCCAGACTCCCACCAAACAGATCCAAGTAGACCCCAGATAAGAAGGAGCTGAGGTGAACTCTCACCACCATGTTGTGTTCTAAATTTCTTCCTGAGGGATCGGGAGGGGGTCATACCCATGAGCCAACGCTAACATTTTTTTCTGCTGACCCCAAATTTTAAAATAGAGCCTGTCTTCCTTAACCAATTGCAAATCAGAAAAGTTTTGTATATGCCTATGACCTGCAAGTCAGTCACTGCTTTAAGCTATCCCATCCTTTAGGCCAAAACCAATGTGTAACCTCATGTATTGATTTCTGATTTGGCCAGTAACTTCTACTTCCTGAAATTTACCTCTGCCTTTAAAAATCCTTATTTGCAAGCTATGGGGGAGGTCAGGATTTCAGCATTATCAGCCTGGTCCTCCTTGCTTGACACCCTGCAAACCAACAGCTTCCTTTCTGTTTCTAGCACTGCAAAACCTCGGTGTGGATGTCTGGTCTTACTGTGCTGGGTGAGCAGACCCCAGCTCAGTCTTATAACTTGATACCCAGAACACAGGCTCAAAGGTAGGAGAAAAACAGTAAGTAGACTTAGGCGAGGTTTCATGGTCCAGAAATTGCTATTTGGATCCAGCTGCATCCCATCATGGTCTCATCACCCTCCAGGAGCCGAAGCACCCTACTCTCCACCCCGAACAGAATCGCAATGGGAAGTACAGAAAAACTTAACACGAAAGAGGTTGCTCATTGTCCTCAACAGGAGGCAATCTGAGTTCCTACTGGACTCTGTCAAAGGCCGACAATTGACTCTGGGGAACAACTTGGCACTCTCTAGTAGACCGAAGGCACGCTTCCAAGTTTACACCCTAAAGAAACATGTGCTTAAGGACTTGTGCATTAAAACGTTTATTCACTTTGGGGCCTTTTTATTGATTTTTTTTTTTTTTGCTATGGAAAAATCTAAACATATATAAGTTAGCAGTTATATAAACATACATAAAAGTTAACATTCCTATCACTCTGTTTCAATAACAATCAAGTCACAGAAATATCATTTCACCTAAACCCCACTCACTCATCACCATACTGGTATTATTTCAAACCACATCCCAGACATTCTATCATCTCATTCATAAGTATATACCGAATATATACATATTCAAAATTCTCAGATATGTATATATATCTGAAAAATAAAGAATCTTCTAAAAAATAACCAAAAATAGGCCAGGTGTGGTGGCTCACGCTTGTAATCTCAGCACTTTGGGAAGTCGAGGCAGGCAGATCACCTGAGGTCAGGAGTTTGAGACCAGCCTGGCCAACATTGTGAAACCCCATCTCTACTAAAAATACAAAAATTAGCCAGGCGTGGTTGTGCGCGCCTATAGTCCCAGCTACTCAGGAGGCTGAGGCAGGAGAATCGCTTGAACCTGGGAGGCAAAGTTGCAATGAGCCGAGATCGCACCACTGCGCTACAGCTTGAGTGACAGAGCAAGACTCCGCCTCAAAAAATAAAATAAAATAAAATAAACAACAAAAATAACCAAAATATTAATAATCATAAAATAAACAACCATACTAACAAGAAAAAACAATTATTTATAATATTTTTAATTATCAGGTCAGAGTTAAAATTTTTGATTTTTTTCATAAAGGAGAGACTTCTTAAAACAATTGGGATTCTGAAAATGATGGGATATTCAACGATATTTTTATTTTTTTTGAGATGGAGTCTTCCTCCGTCACCCAGGCTGGAGTACAGTGGTGCGATCTCGGCTCACTGCAACCTCTGTCTTCCAGGTTCAAGCAATTCTCCTATCTCAGCCTCCCAAGTAGCTGGGACTACAGGCACACATCACCATGCCTGGCTAAGTTTTGTATTTTTTAAATAGAGATGAGGTTTCACTATATTGGTCAGGCTGGTCTCGAACTCCTAACCTCAGGTGATCCACCCGCCTCGGCCTCCCAACGTGATGGGATTACAGGCGTGAGCCACTGTGCCTGGCCTTTATAATATTTTTTAATGTTACATTTTTTAGATATAATAATGATTTTGTATTCTTTAAGCCTTATGCTGAAATATTTATGGCTAAAATGATATGTTATCAGGAAGATTTGCTTCCAATTGGAGTAACAGGGATACAAATGAAGCAAGATTGCTCATGAGTTCTTCATTATGAACTGACAGACACATGAGGGGTTTTTATACTGCTCTCTCTGCTTTTTTATAAAAAGTTTTAACCAGCCTGGCCAACATGGGGAAACCTTGTATCTACTAAAAATGCAAAAATTAGCCAGGTATGATGGTGCACACCTATAGTCCCAGCTACTTGAGAGGCTGAGGCAGGAGAATCACTTGATCCCAGGAGACAGAGATTGCAGTGAACTGTGATCACACCACTGCACTCCAGACTGGGTAACAGAGTGAGACCCTTTCTCAAAAAAAAAAAAAAAGTAGTAAGTTTTTAAAAAGCAAATTTAAACAATATATTGTTAACACATAAAAAGATAAAAAGAATAAAAAAAGAGAAAGATAAAGATAAATACAAAATTAAGGACATGGTTAACTGGGGTTGGGGAGGCAGAGGGTTATCAAATGTAAATTATTGGAAATGTTCTAGCTCTTAGTTGTGAGTGACTTTTATGTTATTTTCTAAATTATAATACTGCATGATAGGTAAAAGACAGTGGTCATTTATACACCATGACAATACTGTGGTGTCCCAAACCAAGGATTATAATTATTTCAATTTCTGTGCACTTGGGGGCCAAAGGGAAAGGAGAAAAATTGCTAGTGACCAGCACACACACACACACACTGAAAAAGTAGCTCCAAAAACAATGCTTATCTCTAGCTTATCTCTACTACATGCAGCACTCTGTAGTCTTCTATCCTAGTTTACTTGTTTAAAAATGCCAGTCAGGATTCAATAAACTGGTTTCCTGACCCTGTATGACCCACAGTGTGCAAAACACTGGACCACGTGATTAGTGCCTCCTCCTCAAATTCTCACACTCTAAAAAGCTTAAGTTGGTTTAATCTATTCAATAGGAAGTACAGCTGATTACAAACAGCAGTGGCAAAAAAGGGGCTTCTCCTGCATTTCTATTGCAGAAGATATCGGGGACTGCTCTCTTGTGCTGGGCTCCTTTTCCAAATCTCTAAATGGTGGAGGGCCACAGGACTGAGTACTCTCTCTGCACCCAAGCCCAGGGGATATCATCCAGTTCCTAGACTTTATAAACCATTTATATCCTGGTGACTCTCAAATTCGTATTTCCAGCCCTAACCTTTTCCCTGAACTCCAGACTCTGACATCCAGCTGTCTACATAACATCTCTACCAGGATATCTATTACTGCTCTTAAACCTTTACTCTATAGTCTTTTATTTTTATTTTTTTTTTTTTGAGACAAAGTCTCACCTTGTCACCAGGCTGCAGTGCAGTGCAGTGGCGCATTCTCAGCTCACTGCAACCTCTGCCTCCTGGTTCAAGCGATTCTCCTGCCTCAGCCTTCTAAGTAGCAGGAATTACAAGTGCGCGCCACCATGCAAGGCTAATTTTTGTATTTTTAGTAAGTAGAGACATGGTTTCACCATGTTGGCCAGGATGGTCTCAATTTCCTGACTTCACGATCCACCTGCCTTGGCCTCCCCAAGTGTTGGGATTACAGGCATGAGCCACTGTGCCAGCCCCATACTCTGTATTCTATGCAGAGTAATAAGGATGCTGTTGCTGATCCTCAGGCACAGACTAAAAGCCCTGCAGTCATTCTTGACTTCTCTCTTTCTCTCACACCCCACATTCAACTCGTCAGCAAATCTTCCCCCTCTATACCTTCCAGGCATATTCCAGATCTGGCCACTACTAGCCATTTCCTACCATCCACTGCAATCACTTTAGCCCACTCGTCAATTCACTTAACTTCGAATGTATTCCTTTCACAACTAGAATATTTTTCTGCCCTTCAGACTTTGTCTTGTACCACTCACACCTCCAGAACAGAGACACATGCCTCTGCTTTCTAGCAAAATAAGAAGAAAGGCCTGTTCCAGGTAGAATTCCCCAGGAAATTGACATGGAGCAGGGCCTCCCTCTCAGGGACCTGGGAGCCCGGCACCCAAGCATGGAAATAAAGGAATATCTTGAATTTCTTCTAGAAAAGATCTAAGCACTTAGCTAGCCCTGAGAAGTAAGTAAGCGACTCGATAAGCAACAAGGTATTCTAAAACAATAGCCAAGGAATTTAGAATCATGGGATATTTGGTTCCCCTAGAGAAACTAAAGATAACTTTTTTTTTTTTTTGAGAACGAGTCTCGCTCTGTCGCCCAGGCTGGAGTGCAGTGGCGCAGTCTCAGCTCACTACAACCTCCACCTCCCAGGTTCAAGTGATTCTCTTGCCTTAGCCTTCTGAGTAGCTGGGATTACAGGCGCCTGTCACAATGCCCAGCTAATTTTTTGTATTTTTAGTAGACATAGGGTTTCACCATGTTGGCCAGGCTGGTCTCGAACTCCTGACCTCGTGACCTGCCCTCCTCAGCTTCACAAAGCACTGGAATTACAGGCATCAGCCACCACACCCAGCCAGATAACATTTTAACATATGTCTCCAAGTTGTTATTCAGAAACTCAGACCCCTACCAAACAGATCTGCAGGGAAACGGACCTCAGCTAAGGGGAAACCGAGGCCTGAATCCTGACCACCTTTGTTCTATATTTCTCCCTGAGGGGCCTGGAGGAAGTCACGCCGACAGGCCAGAGCTTACATTCTTTTCTGCTGTCCCCAAATGTTTAAATAGATCCTCTCTTCCTTAATCAATTCCAAATCAGAAAAGCTTTGAATCTACCCTGACTTTTAAGCCCCTGCTTCAAGATATCCTGCTGTTTTAGGCTTGATTAAAAAAAAAAAAAAAAAAAAAAAAAAAAAAACTTTAGCCAGATTAAATTTAAAGTAGTTTAATTGAGCAATGAACGACTAACAAATTGGCAGCCTTCAGAATCACAGCAGATTCACAGAGCCTTCAGTGCAGCCACGTGGTGAAAGATTTATAGACAAAAAAAGGGAACTGACACAAAAGTTGGATGTGAGGTACAGAACAGCTGGATTGGTTACAGCTCAGCATTTGCCTTATTTGAACACAGTTTGAACACTCAGCAGTGTGAGTGGTCCAAGTACTGCTGCTGGGATTGGCCAAGACTCAGCTATTGGTACAGACACATCCTCCTCAGTTAGTTTTTCAATTTTGTCTGCCTATTAAGCTAGGTTGCAGGTCGTCCACAAGGACCCAAATACAGAAGTATGGAGTCCTTCTCCGGCCATAGTTAGTTCACTTTAACAGGCTAAACCCAATGTGTAACCTCCATGCATTGATTTACAATTTTGTCTGTAACTTCTGCTTTCCTGGTATTTACCCCTGCCTTTAAAACCCTTACCTGCAAGCCATGAGGGAAGCTGGAAATGAAGCATAAGCCACCTCCTCCTTGCTTGGTGCCATGCAGACAAATGCCTTCCTTCCTACCACTGCAAAACCTCAGTGTGGATATCTGGTCTTACTGTGCCAGGTGAGTGGACCCCAGTCTGGTTCTATAACATGATCACCCTAACAGGCCAAGGTACACCCTGCTCCCTCCCGTCCAAGGCATTGCCTCTGAATTTGTCAGATGCCAGGAGCCACGCTTACTTCTATCAGTTTTCTCTCCTGTGTCTTTTGGGCTGTTGAGTCCTTCATCAATCTTCATCTTTTGTCTTTCAAAGATACCTCATAATTCCTGGACCACTGACGGGACCCTTCTTGCCTCCTTTTCCAGTAGAAGTATGGATTTTTTCATACATGTACATCCTTTGTGCCATTGCTAGAAATATTGCAAAAGAGACAAATGTGTATGTTTAACCCGACCTCTAGATCCATGTCCTGCTCACCTCTCCAGCCACAACACTCATCATTCTCCACTTCGAGATGAAGTGAGCCAAACAGACTCCATCTTAAACGTGAGCCTGACCAACTCCATCTTAGCCTCACCTCCCCTCCAGTTCCCCCTTTGGGTGCACAGATGGGTCACGCTGTACCCAGAACCTTTTAACTGTTGTAACCACAATCTGCTTAGCAAGTCCCCTGGCCATTGTGATTACCCCGCTTAGTAACCAGCAATCATGAGAGCCGTTTTCCTCTTGGTAACCAGCTCCACCTTCTAACTTGCTTGTTCTGCTTCTGTAAAATTCCACTTCAGTGAGGCTCCCCCTCCCCCACCAAAAAATGCATATAAAAGACTTTACCTCCCCTTCATCAGGGCCGAGAGGTTTTTTGAGCATGAGCTGACTCTCGGTCGCCAGCAATAAAGGACAACTCAGAGTGTGGCGCTTTCCTTCTAACCGGCTCGGGTATAACAGAGCTCCACACTGCAAGCACATTGCACTCCTTGCAGCTACCAAATGGCAGAAACCCTCTCTCTTTTCATCTTTGTTCTTTACACTTTTGTTCTTCACACTTTTCCTCAACACACAGTATTTTTCCTTGCACTACCACTGCCCAAAAAACACAGTTTCTTCACCTGGTTAATTTGACCTTTAGGTCTCAGTTAAGTTGTTATTTCCTCTGAGAAGCTTTCTTTGATCTCCTTTCCCCAAGGCTGAGCTAGGCATCCCTCCCACTTACCTCTGGTTAAGTACTGACTTTGGTGATCATCCATTGTTTAGACCTAAGCCAAGGTTCTCATTTTACACATGCCTCAGGGAAAGAAATTAATTCTGGAAAGGTAAAATGACCCAGCCAATTAGTAACAGACCCTGGACACGAATTTAAGTGTCCTTTTTTCTAATTCATTCTTATCTACAGCGATTGAACCAGGCATTAATACAATATTGTACTTCTTGAACTTCTGTGTCTAATTATCTGGCTTTTTTCCTCTATCTTCCTATCAGATTGTCTGTTCTAACAGGACTGCTTTCAGGGAGTCTATGATATTCCCAGACCTCTCCATATTTTCCTCTATTCTATTGGTTGCTGCTCATCTCCTGTTGGCTTAGAAATCAGATAGTGCCTTGTTTAGGCAGTAAAAGTAAATAAGGACCCAAAGATCTGTTATCAAAGGGCATGGGTTTTAGTGCATCTGTTTTATGCCACCTAATCAGAGTCATAGAGAATGTTTCTAGGTATTGCTTTCTATTAGGTTATGAAGTAGATACTAAATTCATAGATTAGTGAGTTGAGTCTGGGAGAAGGGCTGTCTTATATCTTCTCCCCTTCTTCTCTGTTTTGGACCTCCGAGAAATTTTTAAAAACAATACCCCTCCCTGTCATACAGGATATACAGTGTGTTGCTTCAAGACCTTGAAATATTGGGCCACTCAATGTCACATTAATGCTCTGAAAACAAATAAAACAAGTGTATCATGGTGCATTATATTTGTCTTGTTAACATATTATAGACCAGAATAAAGTGTAAAGCTAGAAAGACTGATATTGGACAAAATATCATCCATATGCTACCAATAAAATACAACCAAATAGGTGGGATCAAAAATATTACACATATCCAACATAAATATACAAAATAACACACACACATCCAACATAAATATACACAATACCATACACACATCTAACATAAATATACACAATAACACACACACATCCAACATAAATATACACAATAACACACACACATCCAACATAAATATACACAATAACACACACACATCCAACATAAATTATACACAATAACACACACACATCCAACATAAATATATACAATAACACTCACACATCCAACATAAATATACAAAATAACACACACACATCCAACATACATATACACAATAACACACACACATTCAACATACATATACACAATAACACACACACATCCCACATAAATATACACAATAACACACACACATTCAACATAAATATACACAATGACACACATCCAACATACATATACACAATAACACACACACATCCAACATACATATACACAATAACACAACACACACACACATCCAACATAAATATACACAATAACATACATACATCCAACATAAATATACACAATAACAGGGCTTATTTACTTTCATTAGCTCATCTTTATCAGAGTTCCCACTCCACACAGCAGGGGTGGCTGAGGTGGAAATTTAATCAGTTTAGAGTATCTTAGTCTCCTCTGGTTTAAACGATCTTTTTTTTTTAAGGCAAAGTCTCCCTCTGTTGCTCAGGCTGGAGTGTGGTGGCATGATCTTGGCTCACTGCAACCTCCACCTCCCAGTTTCAGGTGATTCTCCCGCCTCAGCCTCCTGAGTAGCTGGGATTATAGGCATGCGCCACCACCCCCAACTAATTTTTGTATTTTTAGTAGAGACAGGGATTCACCAGGTTGGTCAAGCTGGTCTGGAACTCTTGACCTCAAGAGATCCATCCACTTCAGCTTCCAAAAGTGTTGGCATTACAGGCATGAGCTATTGCACCAGACCTAAATAATCTCTTTAAATCATTCATTTCTCTTTTAGGTAAATGCTCAGTGTCATGGTTTAAATGTGTCCCTCAAAGTTCATGTGTTGGAAACATAATCCCCAATGCAATAGCGTTGAGAGGTGGGATCTTGAAGAGTTGATTAGGTCATGAGGGCTCTGACCTCATGAATCATTAATGGACTAAGGTCATTATTATGGTAGTAGGTTAGTCATTGCCAGAGTGGGTTTGTTGTAAAAGCTAATTCTGCCTTCTCTTATCTCTTACTCTTACATGCGCTTTCTTGCCCTTCTGCCTTCTTCCATGGGATCATGTAGCACAAAGGACCTCACCAGATGCCCACACCATGCTCTTGGAGTTCTCAGCCTCCAGAACTGTGAGCTAAATAAACTGCTATTGTTTATAAATTACGAAGTCTACGGTGGTCTATTACAGCAGCAGAAAATGGACAAAGACACTCAGACTTTTAGATTTCCTCCATTTCCCCCAGATCCTCTCCAGGATGGTAACTGAGAATATATAGCCACATGGCGATGGGTAAAGAGGCCTCAGATTCTTACATGTGGATCTGAGTCCTTAGGTCTGGGTGGCATGTAGCTGAGCTCATCTGGCCCCTGAATACCTAGCTAGAATCTGCTGAGTTGTAGCTGGTAAACTTGTGACTTCTGGGTTTAAGAGAACTGATGCTTCTGACTGGTAGTCCTAACCTGTGCTAAAGAACATTCTCGGTTATTCCTGCTCCACCACACAGCCCTATTATCTTTTTGCTTCTCCTCAGGACACATGACAGCTTCTCGGTGCTTTCATACCACACAAGAGAAGAGAAGTCTGGACTTGCTAACTCAGGCCTTCTCTCTACCTAACCACAGCAGATCACCTCTTCCGTGCCACCTCCTATGGATGAGAGGGGACATATCAATTCTCTGAGATTTTTGCAATCTCTCTGGGTATCCTTTGGGATGCTATTTAGTGATGTCTTCTTCTCTGGGACACCCTCAAACTTTTCAGGAGCTTCCATTAATATAGTCTCCCAACCTCCATCCCCTTCTGCTACCATCACCCCAAGACTGGAGGGAGCTCCAGCCCTTATGACTCAGACTTTCAACATATTCTTCCTTTTCTGCTCATGTAAGAGCTTTAATTTCCTTCACTATTGTGTGCTACATTCTTTATACCTTACCCACCTTCCCTCCTCCAACCTCTGGCTTAGCTTTTGTTTTTTTTTTTTTTTTGAGACAGGATCTCATTCTGTTGCCCAGACTGGAGTGCAGTGGCACAATCTTAGCTCACTGCAACCTTCACCTCCCAAGCTCGAGCGATTCTCATGCCTCAGCCACCCGAGTAGCTGGGACCACAGGCATGCACCACCAAATCCAGCTGATTTTTGTATTTTTGGTAGAGACAGGGTTTTGCCATGTTTGCAAAACTGGTCTAGAATTCCTGGCCTTAAGTGATCTGCCTGCCTCGGCCTCCCAAAGTGCTGGGATTACCGGCGTGACCCAAACTGCGCTTAGCCTTGGTTTAGCTTTTTAATGATGGGCAGGGTACAGGAGGTTATCAATAAGATAAATACTTATCTGGATATCTGTCAAAAATATTTATGCTATACTGCACTATTACTGCTATCATTCCCACACCCGTTCATTTTCATCGTAGATCAGATTTGTGACACGTGTGTGATGACCAGGTTTCTATTTTACCTGAGGAATTTCTTTTCCTGTAGAGCTTTCTTTTAACAAGAGATCACACATGAAATCCATAAAAGGGGACCCACCATTCACTCCTCCTCCTTTCATTTTTCCAGTCTTGTTTTTTTGGGGGGGAGGGGGCGGGGTCTAGCTCTGTAGCCCAGGCTGGAGTGCAGTGGTGCAATATTGGCTGGCTGCAACCTCCGCCTCCCAGGTTCAAGCGATTCTCCTGCCTCAGCCTCCCAAGTAGCTGGGATTACAGACATGCGCCACCACACCTGGTTAATTTTGGTATTTTTAGTAGAGACAGGGTTTCACCATGTTGGCCAGGCTGGCTCCTGACCTCAGGTGATCCTCCCACCTCAGCCTCTCGAAGTGCTGGGATTACAGGCTTCAGCCACCCTCCCTGGCCCCATTTTTCCAGAATCTTAAAAGGACATTTGCACAGCACTAGAGAAACCATCAGCCTCAGGAGAAGTTTTCTGCCTCCGTTCCCCAGCCCCTAGCAGCACTTTCCATCTTCCTACTGCAGTGACTCCTCACCCTGGGACACTAATATCCTCTTCCCACAGACACTTGCAGTCACCTGACTCGCTGCATATGTCACACTAGTAGAAGAAAAGAAGTTAGTAAACTAAACAGCTTCTATCAGCCAGGTCAGTTTTGTCTTTACAAAATCCCCCATACTGCTGCCCCTTCCGTCCATGCACCCACACGGAGAACCTCCACCAGCCAAGTCACAGCATTGGCTTCTGTGACATTGCAGTCCCCAGGCCAGGCAGGAAAACCACTATGAAGACCGGGTTGACTCTGCTTCAGCTGCAGTCGGCAGTAGAGGAGCCCTCCCTCTGTGCCAGGCACCACATTAGTATGGGTCATGTCAGTTCCACCAAACTGAACAGGACACAGCCCTCACTCTTCAGAAACACCTAGAGTTTGTGGGGAGTGATCACAAACCATGCTCACTCACACAAACACACACACACCAAAAAGATACAAGAAAAGTATAAAGTGCTAGGGGAATTTAGAGGTGAGAAGTCACATTTAATTGGAGAGAATGTAAGATAGACCCGTCTCTTTGTAACATCTATGTAAACAGAAGACAATACTTATGAAACATGATCATTTTTTAAATTGAATTTCCCATATTGATTATGCCCATTACACCTGTCATAATGAGGAAATGCACCCCAATTTCCCAAAGTTTATGTGAACTATGTACTTCATTGCCTAGCTGAGATATTTCAGCCAGCGTTTGATGAGACTGTCACAATGGACATGGGGTCCTAGCTACAAGCCATCAGGGAATATATTGACTACTTTCTATTTCGTATTTTTTTAAACACATAGAATTTTTAATGTTCCAAGTACTATTCTAAGCACTTGGTAAATATCTAGTCACTTAATCATTGTAAGCACCCAAGAGGTAGGTTCCATCACTATTCCCATCTTACCTATGATGAAACTGAGGCACAGGTCAATTATATAACTTACCCAAAGTCACATAGCTAATACACGGTGGGGTTGGGATTCAAACTCATACAATCTGTGTTCTTAACCACTAAATTGTTTATTGACTTGATTACAACAGTCCTCTAGATTTGATCTATGGTGGAAGATGATTTGGCATGGGTCTCTCATGTTTCTGTACATCTTTGAGCAGAGGCATGACTCCCTTTGTTCCTATTATTTTGAGAATGTTTGAAAAGTGAAGAGCTTTTAGAAGATAGAGATATTGTCTCCTGCTGGAGCAGAGGGCAGACATACTTACTGCCCTTTATAAAAGATTCAGACTCCCTGAGTTCAGGGTTGCTCTCCTGTAATGTAATTTACAAGTGACATGTGGTCTCCTTTGTATCACTCTGTGGGAACTGGGGCTCAGGGAACTGGCTCAACTGCTGATACTCTGACTAATACTATAGCTGCAAATGGCAAAGTCTTTTGTCTCTGATCCAAGAGTCTCCTGTCTTCTGCCAGCAGCCATAAAACTATAGTAGGTGAACTTGTTAGCTTGCAAGTTGTGTAAAATTGCAGACCCTTCACAGTTCTTGACAACATATATCCCCGGCATGAACATGAATTTGCTTCATAGAAAACCTTCTAGAGAAGGCAGAGTTTAAGCCATGACTTAAGTGATAGAAAAGAAGGATTTCCTATCAGAAGAATGGCATGTCTGGAAATAGGAGTGTGCATGATACTGCAGCAAGTGACTAGGACCTGTGGCTCCAAGTTCCAGGCTATCCAGTAAGTTTTCCACTGGGGAATAAACCTGTTTTTAGGTAAATCTCCTTCCATAGCTCCCAGCTTCTCTTTAGAAGCCACAGCATGGTTTCATTTTTTTCACTTTCTCAATTGGCCACCCATGAGCTAAGACATCACAAGCTATAATTTCCATTCTTCCTTAATTATCTCTGATTGCCTTGCCCCTGGATATCAGGCTTGCTAAAAGATGAACATCTAGGTTCTAGCAAGAGCTAAAGAAGTCTATGACAGGTTACATCAGGGAGGGTGTCCTGTTCACTAGGAACACCAAGGCTTTCTCTGCACTTCAGAGGTATGCCTGACATTAGACTGTTATTTGTACCCTGAGTTACGAATTTTACCCTAAACATCTGTTGCAGTAAGACATCTTGGGCTTAATTGATGTCAACTGCAACTTCTGCCTCCTGGACTCAAGCAATCCTCCCACCTCAGCCTCCCAAGTAGCTGGAACTACAGATATGCACCACCATGCCCAGCTAATTTTTTGTATTTTTTGTAGAAATAGGGTCTCACTATGTTGCCCAGGTTTATCTTGAATTCCTGCACTCAAGCAATCCATCCACTTTGACCTCCCAAAGTGCTGAGGTTACTTTTAATGGGAATGTTCACATGTAAGATATTGTATCCAACCTGAATATATAAAAGAATCCCCTAAAGATTAAAATGGAGGACTTAGTTTTTACTCCAGCAATATGCTTACATCTGATTTTGGGGTCTCCCCAGAAGCAGAGCCTAAGAATACATGTCTAAGTCTGTTTTGTGCTGCTATTAACACAATGTCACAGCCTGGGTAATTTATAACAAAAATTACCACCCTCCCAGTTCTGTCACATCTGCAGAAGTTTATTTAGCTATAGTTCTGGAAGCTGGGAAGTCCAAGATCAATGGGCTCACATCTGGAAAGGGCCTTTATGCTGTGTCATGCCATGGCAGAAAGTGGAAAGGTGAGAGAGAGAGTGAGAGAGAGAGAGAGAGAGAGATCAAACTCACAGCCTCAAGCCCTTTTATAATCAGCATTAATCCACTCATGAGGATACAGCCCTTTTAACCTAAATACCTCCCATTAGGCCCCACCTCCTGACATTGTTGCATTGGAATTTAGTTTCCAAGACATGCTTTTTAGGGGACACATTCAAACTACAGCATAAGGATTCAGATAAAATAGCTTAATCCTACTGGGAAAACCTTAGGAGCCAGTGTAGCGGACATACCTCCTAGTACTTGTATACTAATTCTTGTCAGCCTTTGGTTGAAGGCTGTTAATTCTTTTTTGTTTTTCTGTTTTTGTTTTGTTTTGAGATGCAGTCTCAGTCTGTAGCCCAGGCTGCAGTGCAGTGACACAATTTTGGCTCACTACAATCTCTGTCTCCCAGGTTCAAGTGGTTCTCCTGCCCCAACCTCTTGAGTACCTGGAACTACAGGCGTGTGCCACCACACTCAGCTAATTTTTATATTTTTAGTAGAGATGGGATTTCACCTTGTTGGCCAGGCTGGTCTCGAACTCCTGACTCAGGTGATTCGCCCGCCTCAGCCTCACAAACTATTGGGATTACAGGTGTAAGCCACCGTGCCCTGCCTGAAGGCTGTTAATTCACCAATACTTCTGCTTCCTAGGCAAAAAGAGAAGGCTGATGGGTGGAAGCTAGCCAGCACCCACCCAAGTAGTGAGGCCAGAAAGATGTGAGGGCAGCGGGGACACTGCCCTAGACTGAAAGGCTTCTGCTGCCAAGCAGGGTCCATGGAGCCAAGCACACACACTCACCCTCCCTTAAAGAAAGTCATAAGAAAAAAAAAAACAGCACTTTAAAATTGTACCTTATAATAGAATGACTAAAAACTCAGGGCTCAAAGTTGTGTTTTAAAAAAAAAAAGTTTTCTGGAAGGATCTTTACTGTGTAAGCTGTGAACAAAAGAGATGTCTCTGGCTGCCCCTCTGCCAAAAAGCACTGGCTTGAGCAGCGTGCCCAGCTGTGGAGGGGAAGACGGAGGTGCTGGAGCAGTCATCTCCCTTGTTCTGCCAGCAGCCGGCTCTCCGCTGCCTTTCACTTGTGTCCAACACGGGCATAGGCCACATGAGTGATTATCCTTCAACCGAGAAGTAGCCAGCCCCTGAAAGACTCAGGGTGGGGTGGGAAGCTGTATCATCCATACTTAAGGTCACTCCCCTGGTCTGCACAGTGACACACAGTAGTCATGCTTTGCAGAGAGAACAGACCCTGAATGAGCAAGTCAGGGCATGTAGCCTGGCCTTCATGGCTGCCTCCAGGATTGGTTGAAAAGGATCTAGATCCAGGCCAGGCGTGCTGGCGCCTGCCTGTAAGCCCAGCACTTTGGGAGGCTGAGGTGGGCAAATCACTTGAGGTCAGGAGTGGAGACCAGCCTGACCAACATGACCAAAACCCCATCTCTACTAAAAACACAAAAATTAGCTGGGCATGGTGGCGCACACCTGCAGTCTTAGCTACTAGGTGGGGGCGGCTGAGGCAGGAAAATAGTTTGAACCCGGGAGACAAAGGCTGCAGTAAGCCAAGATCACACTACTGCACTCCAGCTTGGGTGACAGGGTAAGACCCTGGCTCAAAAATAAAAATAAATAAATAAATAAATAAATAAAAGCTCTAGGTCTAGACTTGGGAAGGGATTCCTGAGGCAAGGGGAGTTCATGCCTAGGTGGGCACAATGTGTTCAGTGAAGTTGCTCGAATATCCCTCTCCTTCTCCCGTACACAAATAGGGCAAGCATCAGCCAAAGACGATTGGTACGGAGAAACGGGCAGGGAGCAAAGGGGAAACTTCCAGCCAGCCTGTGGCCTTCAGAACTCACCTTTGTGAGAAGGCGGGTCATCGGCATCCCGTGCCTGCTCGAGGCTCTCAGCAGAGGTCTGCAGGCATCACAGCAGCAAGAGCCCTCCTCCCCAGCTGACCACCCTTGTGTTACCTGCTTCATGATGTGGCCATACGTAGCACCACCACCTGGACAATGGATGATTAAATATTCTTCTTCAAACTCAGTCCTTTTCTGACACACATATATTTATTAATAAAGGAAATTTGACTTCATTACCATAAATGAAAATGCAATCTCACCGGCCACCAGTGAAAACTAAGCATTATTAAATTCTAGCCAGATCTTCTTGCCCACCATCAGCTAGAGTTCCGAGGACCACTCTTGCACTCTGTTGAAAGAAGACATAAGGCTTGCTCTTTGATTCATCAGAAGGACTGAAATAGATCTGGGAAGAGAGTGTCTTTCTCAGTCTATGCGATATTGTTATTTAATGTCGTGTCCGTGCTTCTGACCTAGCTCTGGGAGACACCAGCCTCCTTCTAACATTCTTGGTTTTGCTGGCTCACTGCGTACTCCTCCACATTGCTGGCAAGGACTCCAAATGCCTAGAAAATCTGCAGCAGAAGTAGGTCACCACCCAGAGCTGAAGCCCTGCCAATGCCTCAGGGGGTGGTGTGCAGACACTGATCTCCAAAGGACACTGAAGAGAGAGGTTTTCAGTCTCCTTCCCCAGGGAGGAGCAGAAGAGAGAGCCACCAAAGAAAGGAAACCTGAATGGAAGAGAAAGAGGATAAGAAGGGGCACAGAGTGAGCAAGACAGGATGATGGAGAGGACAGCACACAGCACTCACCACCGCCCCTCCCATGGAAAAGCTGCAGCAAATGTCTTTCACTAGCCAGAACTTTCCTCTCATTAAAGCAGTTCAACTCTATTGAACACAGAGCCTTCCTGTCTGCTAATTACTGCGGTATTGACTACCGTGGGATCCCATCAATGCAGCCATTTGGACTCACAGTTTAACCTGCAAAAGAAGATTCACTGTTAATTAAAATGAAGCTGACCTTTTGGAAGACATTTCTGGAAGAAAAGAACTGACTTTTTAAAATTAGTAAATCCTAATAAGTTCTATAACCACAAGAACAGTGGGCATGTGCACTCGGATATCTGATGGCGTCCCCAATAAGAATGTTGTACAAACCCATGTCACGTCTTCTGGAGCCTGGAATGTGAGATAAACAGTTGGGAGATGACTCCACAGAGGGCATCTCAATGGGCACCCCCATTGACTTGAGAAATGGAACTAACCCTTGGGGGTAGGGGGCCAGGGCAATTGATTTTTGTCCCAAGAACCCATAGAAAACTTTGCAACGCAAGATGTTGAATTGAGGTTGAAACGGGACTGATGTGGTAACCACAGTGAGAACTTAGGGTGCGGGGCTGTCAGTAATGCTTGGAATCTATGCCCACCTTGATGGGGTTCTGCTTTATATATTTGTAAGAATGCACCAAACTTTCAGAGAGAAAAGATAGTTTGAACTTGTGGAAATCCAAGACTCATCTTTACCTTTGAGCTACAACTAGTAAAAGACAGGAGACAGGCGAAAATGAAAACCAAGATGTCCTGGAGATACGAGTGGAATTAAGGGTTTCATGTTCAATGTATTTGGCCAGAGATCAGAAGGATTTCTGGCTTCAAGTCTTTGTTTGAAAAGGAGAGCAACAATGCCTTCTCACTGTAGATTGATTTATTAATTGTTTTCACATGTTAAATTTGATGCTCACAATAATTTGGTGGAGCAGATACTAGAGATGGCAGCTGTCATTTTCTTCATTTGACTAATAAGCCTCCTCAGACTTGACTCTACTGGAATGAGTCAAGAGTGGAATGGAATACTCATTTCAGTTCTACTGCCTGCTGGCTGTGTGACCTTGGACAGTTACTTCACCTCCTCCATGCCTCAGTTCTTCATCTGTTAAATAGGAAAAAGTGCTTACTTTACAGAGTTGGTATAAGGATTAAATGAAGTAATATATGGAAGGTGTTTAGAAATGTTTTGGGGTTTAATAAGCTTTCAATGAATGTTAGTTTTTATTGACTAAGTTGTCAGACCTGGGATTCTAATCTAGATCATCTCACACCAGGATAGATCACTGATTAAGAGCAAGAAATTTACACTCTAGCAGATCAGTGTGCAAACCTCAATTCCACAACCTAAATTTAAGATTCAGTTTTGTCATCTGTAAAATGGGAAAGTGATCATAATACCCATTGCACACACTTGCTGGAAAGATTGTACGTGCTCAACATTTGGTAATTATCTTCCTCATCTTTATCATTCTTTATTTTCCACTCACTCACAGAGACATTGACAAAACAAACTGGATAGATAAGAGCATTGCATGATCTTAAGACTATACAGAATTGTGAGATTATATGATACAGTTATAATATAGCAACTTATAAATTAGATCATTTAGGAATTTCCTGCTAAAGATGGAAGACTGGACCTACTCATCCACTTTTGCTCCCTCCTGAAATCTCATTAATGACACTAAAGAAATTTTTAAAACTTTATAAACCCACAAGGACAAAGAGAAAGCAGAGAAAACGTTAGGAACAAAATGTTGAAAGTTGGGAACCAGAGGGGCAAGGATGACTGACACAAAAAATCAAGAGATCCTAATCTTAATCAGCATGGAGAAAACCAAGAAGCAACCTCCAAAGGCCCTGGAATTGTCAGCCTAGATACTTGTAGGACTGGGCATGAAAATGAGGCTAAACAGAAGGTGCTCTAGGAGTCATGCTCTTAGATGCCATCCCATGCTCAGCCCGGCCAGGTGAGTCATCTCCCAGTACTGGCAAAAGACTGCAGCATTTCTTTTCTGGAAAGGAACATCAGCTACAGTTGAAGATGAAAATATTATACTTAAAAAAAAAAGGAGATTAAATGAACATTTATGTGCCAATGCCTCTCAGGGACACTAAATTTAAAATTTAGTTCTGCACTCACACTAACCACATTGAAAGTGCTCAATAGCCATATGGAACAAGCAGATCTAGGACACTGTCATCATCACAGAAAGGTCTATGGCCAGCTCTGGTCTAATGCCCAGACTAGATCTTTGCATGAAGGATCTGATCAGCCCAAGAGGAAAGACTCAAAGATACTGACAGTGGCGGTTTCCCAGATAAAATGGCCAAAATTTTTAAACCTAAAATCACTAGCCTCCAGTCATCAGCTTATTAGAACCCTTCTTTGAATTGAAACCAAGTACCCGCAGCTAGAAGAAGAAAGCCTCTGTCATGAGAGTAGAATTCGAAACACACAGAACAAAATAATCTGAAGAAACAAACAAAGCAGGGAGAATAAATCTTCAAGAGACCGGTTATTGGCCAGGTGCTGTAGCTCATGCCTGTAATCCCAGCACTTTGGGAGGCCAAGATGGGCAGATCACCAGAGGTCAGGAGTTCAAGACCAGCCTGGCCAACATGATGAAACCCCGCCTCTACTAAAAATACAAAAATTAGTCGGACGTTGTGGCACGCACCTGTAATCCCAGTTACTCGGGAGGCTGAGACAGGAGAATCGCTTGAACCCGGGAAGCTGAGGTTGCAGTGAGCTGAGATCACACCAGTGCACTCTAGCCTGGGTGGCAAGAGGGAAACTCCACCTCAACAACAACAACAACAAAAAAGGTTATTGACATCTTTCTTTAGAGAGTTCAGAGATGTTGCAACTGTAAAACGAAATGGATTATTATAACAAAAAAAATTCAGAGACTTTTTAAAAGAGATCTTAGAAATTTTAAAATGTTAGCGGAAATGAAATATTCAATAGAAGGATAAGAAGATAAGGGGGAGAAAAAGTCCCAGGAAGTAGAGAAGAAGATAACTAGATAGAGAGGAGGAAAAATCAATAAGTTGTCTTAGTCTTTGTACTTTCTTCTCCTTTTCACTATGAAATGCCAGAAACATGAGGTCAGCTCCCAGCCATGGACAGAAACTACTCATGGTCTCGGACCTGGGAATGCCTGATTCTGTGTGTGGTAAATTCATGATCCGTTTTCTTTCTTTTGCGTCCTCCTCTCCCTAGTTTGCCCCTACCTCTCCACCTTGGTTCTTTGATTAGTAGTCAAAGACAGAACTACAAGACATCATTTTTCTGGAAGTCAAAACAGAGAAATGGTTTTCAAAAAATATGGAGGCCAAAGGAAATTTTGGGTGAGTGTTTAGCACAACTGCCTCATTTCACCATTGGTGTGAGCCTCTCTTTCTGTCTTCTCACCTGACTGCCCTTCTTGGCGGTCTTCACGCTGACTTTACCCTCTCCCACATCCTTACTGCCTGGCACTGCCTCTCTGGAAGCACAGTCATCACAGATGCAACTGTCAATCCTGTACGTTTTTTAGGATAGAGAAAAATGGCCAGGATATGTAAGTGTCAATGAGTTGGGAGACAAAAGAGAAGAAAATGAAATCAAAATTTAAAAGGAAGGAGAAAGTTGAAAGGAAAGGAAAAAGGTTACATTAATAGTTTTTTTTTACTTTGTATTTACTTTTTTTTTTTTTTTTTTTTTTTGAGAGGGAATCTTGCTCTGTTGCCAGGCTGGAGTTCACTGGCGCAATCTTGGCTCACTGCAACCTCTACCTCCTGGGTTCAAGCGATTCTTCCCCCTCAGCCTCCCGAGTAGCTGGGACCACAGGCACGGCCACCACACTTGGCTAATTTTTGTATTTTTAGTAGAAACGGGGTTTCACTGTGTTGGCCAGGATGGTCTCAATGTCTTGACCTCGTGATCCACCCGCCTCAGCCTCCTTATTTACTTTTTATTATACAAAATTTAAAACATATCCCAAATAATAGTTAAATGAATACCCATGTTTAAATTATCCAGATCCAACAATATCAAGTCATAGTTAATAGTGGTTTTGAAATCATAATCATAATATATTGAATGCTCACCATGTGTGACATGTGTTCTAAGTATGATGTACAGGTTGTGACAGATTGAAAGTTCTAAAAGTCCTTTGCCACTATTCCTATCAAGCGGGGTTCTAAGTCAGCTCCCACATCAGCTTTGGCCTGGCCTGTGACATGCTTTGACCAACAGAAGGCAGCAGAAGAGATACTGGGCAACTTCAGCGCCAGGACTTGAGAAGCTCTGGTGGTCAGTCTGATGTGTCAGCTTGACTAGGCTACAGAACTCAGTTATTCAATCACACACTAACTGTGTGTTGCTGTGAAGGTATTTCACAGATGTGATTAAAGTCCAAAATCACTTGACTTTAAGTAAGGGAGATTATCCTAATAATCTGGGGGAACCTGATCTAACCAGTTGAAAGGTCTTAAGAGCAGGACTGGGGCTTCCCTAAAAAAGAACAATTTTCCCTGTGGAGAGTAGATGCACCGCATGCCCAAGAATTTCCACCCTGCCCTTCCTGATGGCCTTACATATTTTGAACATGCCTGGTCAGCTCCCACACTCATGTAAGCCAATTCTTGCAATAAATCTCTTAATAAATATCTCCTACTGGTTCTGTTCTCTGGTGTAACCCTGACTGATAACAAATTTTTGTACTTGTAAATGGTACTGTAGTAAATACCTAAAAATGTAGAAGTTGCTTTGGAATTCAGTAGTGACCATAGGGTAGAAAAATTTTAAGGAGCATGATAGAAAAAGCCTAGATTAGCTTGAACAGACTGTTAGTAGAAACACAGATATTAACAACTCTGCTGATAAGGACTCAGAAGGAAGTGAGGAGCTGAGTAGAGAAAACCTGTAGTATCTGAAATTTTTTTTTTTTT
>CAUYQU010091572.1:0-19962 GCA_963574635.1 Cheracebus regulus
TCTCCAACTTCCCCAGGTACGTTCCCCTACCACAGCACCCATCGGACCATGAGGGCTTATGTGTGCCTCGGTCCCTCCCACTAGATAGGGAGGGCCCCAAAGGTTGCCTGGAACCACGTTGGGTTCTCCTTTGCATTCTCAAAATGTAGTGCAATGCTTGATACACAGTAGGTGCTTGATAAATCTTTGTTGTTTAATCTCTTCTTATTCTACAATCCAGTCAAATATGCCAAACTAATCTCAAACACACAGCTCTATGTCTTCACATATACCATTCCCCTTACACTGATTTCTCACTTATTTCTTCAATTTTTGTTCACTTTCTTCAATATCCATCTCAAGTCACCTCTTCAAGGAAGACTTTCCCAATGAACATCACCCAATTTTGCTTTTTGCTTAAGTTCCCCCCAGCAGCCATGTAGTGGTAGCATCTACAACAGTACCCACTAAAATAGTTCTGTCTACCAGAGCTCTTGGAAAGTATTCCATTCCAAACCCCCTTCCCATGCAAATGGTGAGTCATTAGGAGAAGAATTCCATCTCTAGTTTATTTCAGCTGTCACCAACATTGGTTTTTTGGTTTATAAACATTTCTCCCCAAATCAGGAGTAGCCTCTAATCCTGATTCATGACTTGAGATCTCACACAGTGAAGTAAAGCTTTTGCTTCTACGCTGCTCCAAAACACCAGAGATGTTTAGTTCCTGTGAAAAGAGGAGTCACCCAGCTGTGTCTTAGAGGAAAATCTGTTCCTCTCAGCTCCTTGTAATGAGCTAACACATATATTGCACAAGAAACTGGCTTAACTATGGTGGCAACATACAAAAAAAAAAAAAAATAAGCTAGAGCTTCTGATGTCTGCATTCATGTCGCTGGGACTTCTTTACCTGGAGCAACTCTAGCATAGTTCAATAAAGTTCAATGGACACTCTTTCAGAACGCAGTGTATAGCTGGGTGATTAAAAGCAAGGGCTCAGGCATAACATATACCTGGATTCAAATCCCGCCTCTACAGCTTATGGACTGTGTTACATTAGTCTCGATTTGCTCCTCTGCAGAATGGAGATAACAGTTTTTACTTCGTAGGTTTGTTGTGGGAATTATATGAATCAATTCTTGGCAGTCAGTGGTTTATAAATGTTACTAATTATGATTGTTTCCCCTCATTCTTTTGCACATGTAAGAGACTCATCCTTCCCGTCTTGTGCTAAGCCATAGGAAATTCCATAGGGAGCCAGGCCTGGGGTAGCTGGGGTTTTACAGAATACAATTTGGGACATTTATGTGCCATAAACCAAAAGAGGCAACAGCAATTGAGAGAATCAGGATGCCAGATAAAGCTAAAGCATTCCACATCCTTGTAAATGCCAACCATTAAGAGGTTTACTAGAATAGCTGCAGGACATGATGGCAAGAAAAATATCATGTGACTGAGTCAGCTCTTTGGCCCATTTTCCCCTGCCTCCTCCTCCCTGCCACCACCGACAACCCTCAACTTTAGTGAAGCCCAGTCTCAAGTAAGCCTGGCCAGAGGCAGCAGGTGGTAACAACTAACCTTTAACCAGAGTGAGTGCAGGGCCAAGAAACCGACACAGCTCTCTCTGGCGAAGGCAATTCCCAGATGTGCCCATAGAAAGATGTGATATTGGCTCACCACAAAGTCTGCATGTTTACATTGCAAGGATTGATCTTTCCAGCTTGCAACATTTTGAATAAACCTGCGTAGGAGATTGAGTCATGAGTTTATTTTGTAATCAATAATTTCATGGACATATCTTATCCTTTCATTGCTTAATTTCCATACTTGAGTCAATAATGGCCCCATCTTTTTATCTCTGTGGTGACTTTCAGTCAACTTTGGGGTTTGGCAGTTTTCATTCCAATGGGATCACACTGCCAAAATGGATGCTGTAATTCAATAAGGGGAAAACAGCTGTTTCCAGGCTCGGGCCTGGCCAGGAGATAAAGTGGTGCTGGTATCTGGTAAAAGGAAGTTATGCCTAGATGGCATGTAAATAGTATTAGTACTTTTGACCAATGGACTCTAAATAAAATGGCATGCAAAAAAAAAAAAAAAAAAAAAAACATATTGGCCAGGCACACTGGCTCATGCCTGTAATCCCAGCACTTTGGGAGGCAGAGGTGGGTGGGTCATGTGAAGTCAGGAGTTTGAGCCTGGCCAACATGGCGAAGCTGCATCTCTACCAAAAAAAAAAATTATATATATACACACACACACACACACACATACATATACATAAATACATACATATATATTAGCCAGGCATGCCTATAATCCCAGCTACTCAGGAGGCTGAAGCACAATAATTGCTTGAACCCAGGAGGCAGAGGCTGCAGTGAGTGAGCCAAGGTCACACCACTGCACTCCAGCCTGGGTGACAGAGCGAGACTCCATCTAAAAAAAAAATGAAAATAAAAATATATGGTGTCCATGCAATAGTTGTTGTCATATATTATTTATAAGGGTAATGTGATGGCTAAAAATGAACATAGGTAGAATACATGTTCTAGGTTATGTCGTGTTCTAGAACCTAGTTCTTAGGTTAACTAATTTATTCCCCTATCCTTTCATACAATTTTGATGTTCTGTCTCTTCTTCCTTTGAAATAAACAACCTCTTGATTTTTTTTTAAATTTAACATTTCATAGTGATAATTATTTCAAACATATACAAAGTTAGAGAGACTTATATAATGAATTCCCATGCATTCTTGCCTAGTTTTTGTTTTGTTTTGTTTTGTTTATAAAGACGGGGTTTCACCATGTTGGTCAGGCTGGTCTTGAACTCCCGACCTCAGGTGATCCGCCTGCCTTGGCCTCCAAAGTGCTTGGATTACAGGCGTGAGCCACTGTGCCCGGCCCATTCTTGCCTAGTTTTAATAATCATCAACATTTTGCCATTCCTGTTTTATCCATCCAGCCCTCTCCCTAGTTAAAAGAAAGTTTTTTGGAGGAAATGAGCATTTTAAAGCAAGTATTAGACATTATGTCATTTCCCTCATAAATAGATTAGTATGTCTCTCTCACAGGTTGTTTTTTAAAACAGAATCACAATATCATTCTAACAAAATCAGCAGTGATTTTCTAATATTAGTTACTACTTAGTCCAATTTCAATTTTTCCTGGTTGACAAGTTCTGCCCCAGAAGAGACTTTCGAACTGAGGAACTGGAGGCTCTAAAATGTGACATGCCTTGCCCAAGATCACAGAACCAGTTAATGAAAGAGCCATCCACTAGTTCTTTTTACCTTCTCTACTTTTTTTTTTGTTTTTACTTTCTACTCTCCGATTTACAGCCTCTGGTTGTCTTTCCTAGCTTGTTTTCCTTTCCATCTGATAAAACAGTTACCAGTTTCCATTTTAGGGAGAAGAAAAACAATAACAGTAAGAAATAGGACCATGATGTTAGAAATCATTGCTGCTCTATATGTTCTCAATGGAAGACTCGGCAGCAGATCAATGCCAGGGCTTATTGCTAACTGGCTTAGATGACTTTGGCAACCTCCTGTTCATATATTAAAGCTAATGGCATTCCCGTGTCTCTGTCTGTACGTGTTTGCTCTGCTGGCCGCACTGCTTCGGCATTTGGATACTTGGGAACGTTGCAAATACTTGTCCTAAATTCCAGCATTTCTTAAATCAGTGGCACACCCTGGCATATTCAAACAAGAGGAACATGTAGGTAACAAGTCAAGTGCACCATAGAAGTACAAAGAGAAAGTAACTAAAACTCCTTTTCAAAAAGTTTTAGGTTTAGGGATACACATGAAGGTTTGTTATATAGGTAAACTCGTGTCACGGGAGTTTGGTATACAGATCATTTCGACACCCAGGTACTAAGCCTATTACCCAATAGTTACTTTTTCTGACCCTCTCCCTCCTCCCACCCTCCACCCTCAAGTAGGCCACACTGCGTGTCATTCCCTTCTATGTGTCCATGAGTTCCCATCATTTAGCTCCCACTTATAAGTGAAAACGTGGTATTTGGTTTTCTGTTCCTGCATTAGTTTGCTAAGGATAATGGCCTCCAGCTCCATACATGTCCCCACAAAAGATATTATCTTGTTCTTTTTTACAACTAAAACTCTTAAAAGCAGCTGTGGATTAGGGATTGCTAGATGATGAATGGGTGGGCCCTAAGGACCATGAGAATGGTCCAGGAAAAGCAGGGCTGAACATATCCTGCAGGAGATCTATGGAAACATCAATATAACTAGAGCCCAGGATCCATGCTGGGAAAGTCCATGAGGTAAAGAGAGGGCAGACTGTGGAGTGCCAGATGTGTTTAGCAGAGGAATTTGCATTTTATACAAACTCCAAGCAAACAAGCAAATCAACAAACCACCAGGCCAACTTATGATAAAATAGTTAGAAATATAAATGAAAGTCCTATTAAGCCCCAGGCCAGCCTGGGCAAAATAGTGAGACCCCATCTTTACAAAAAAAAAAAATACATACATGTATCTATATATGTATTTTTTTTGTAAAGATGGGGTCTCACTATTTTTTATTATATGAGAACTATTATATATAGATATATATGCACATATACCTCTATATATAATCATGGTAGCACAAGCTGTAGTCCCAGCTACTCTAGGGGCTGAGGTGGGCAGATCAATTGAGGTTAAGAGGTCAAGGCTGCAGTGAGGCATGACTGCACCACAGCACTCCAGCCTGAGTGACAGTGTGAGACCCTGCCTCAAAAATAAATAAATAAATAAACCTCAGAGTTCTGTATCTTTTCATTGGAAGAATATCTCCAGGAGATGTTTGTAAGATTTCAGCTTTTTGCTTCATTGTGGTATAGAACATTTAACCTAAAAGAAATACAGATGTTATATTGGCCTGAAATAAACCTTGGGCCAACTGCTCAGAAAGCAGATCCACCCACTGGACCGGCTATGGGGTGGGCTCCTGCCAGCTTGGGGTGATGAAAGGTGAGATTTGGGCAATGCTTAGGTTCTTAGATTTTTGGTAGCTGCTTAAAAATCACTGACTAAAAAGGTGGGAAAGAAGAAGGCAAGCTGACTCCCTAACTGGTTGGGACATGAAAATTCAAATGCAAAGTTATATTCAAATAACCTTGCTATCCTTCAGTTCCAAAGCCAAGCTGTGTCTCTGATCAGTCATTTCCCACCATTAGCAGTGAAGTTCCATTTGATTTAGTGCAGTCTGATTATAATGCATAATCCATGGCAAAAATCTGTGTCAAGTTAGTAAAACAAACAATACAGGATACAAAAGAGGTAAGGAGAGGAGACAATTTCTGCAAGCTAACGTTTCCTCTTCTTTAAGACACCTAAGTTTTCTAGGAAGACTTCCTTCCTTGACACCTCTCCATCACATTCCTAAGCTCTGCTGCATGCCTCTCCTTATAGAGTACCTTAGCATACCACTCTCATGGTGCTCCATGGTGCTGTAAATAGTCTATTTCTCTGTCTTCCCCATTACAACCTGCTACTAACCCAAGCTCTCTGTGCCTTGGTTTCTCATTTATTTAAATATTTAAATCAAATGACCTTCAAGAGCACTTTTAGCCCTAACATTCTAGAGCTATGTGTTATTTTAGCATCATAGAATATCTGAGGGCTGAGTTATTACTGCACATTTCTTCCCTATATTGAATGTAGGTTAAAAGTCATAGTGGAAACTCTTTGGGCTCTCAGGGACTTTTAGCTTTCTTTCCAAAGTTTCTTGGTTGAAAAGTAACCTTTCCACTTTATGTGAGCAGGAAGAGGAGATACTAAAACAATACACATGTGTAGGGTTGCTTGCAGGGTGAACATTTTGGAGGGCTATGTGGAAACATTTGACTGCATTTGTAACAAAAAACAATGCATCTCTCAATATGACTTTATCTTCCTTGCCCTTTATGAAAGGCCTATCTCAGTACCTTTCTCCTTTCAGCAACTTCAGCTCAGTAGTAACCATGTTCCACTTTGTAAAAGAATTAAATAAGTATAAGAAAGTCACCCTGAACCAGGAAAACCATAAACCTATCTTTGTTTACTCCTCCATTCTCTGCAACTTTCCTCCTCTTCCTATCCTTAATCCAACCTCTCTGGCTGAACTTTTCACATCCTTCAATGCCCTGTAGTCCACATTCCTAACTCTTTATGCCATATTGCCCACCCTTGATCCCATGAGCTACCTTTCATTCATTTATGCACTTACCCATTCATCAGCATTCAGTAAGCACCTTCTCTCCATGAGAGCCAAGGAGTGGATCTCAGAAAGTTTCACAGAGAAGACATTTTAACTTGGTCTTGAAAAAGAATAGGAGTCTGCTGGGGGGTAAGGTGGGGAGGAAAAGGAAAGCATTCTTCTGGGCAGAGAAACAACATCTACAAAGTCAATGGGACATAAAACTCATGACATATTTAGGGACACTGTTAAGTAACTCAGTATACCTAGCACATAGGAAACATCTATGTTCCCTGTGCTGGATGTGATGTTGGAAAAGTGGGCAAAGGACAAATAATGGAGGGCTGTGTGTGTTGTACTAAGGGTTTGGATTTTATCCAACAAGCTATAGGGAGCCACTGAAAGTTTTTAGGCAGGAGATTAAAAATCAGATTTGCATTTAGAAAAGTCACTGTGACCGCAGCTGGAAGGATGGCTTGGGGAGGAAGATGACTAATAGGAGAGTGGGCTTGTCAGGACACTATTGCAATATTCCAGATGAAAGAGAGGCCTGAGCCAGAGCAGTGGCATTGGAGATGAAAGGAAATGGACAGCTGGGCACATGAGAGGGATATTTAGGAGGTAGGTGAAAAGACTTAGCAACTGATCAAATGAGGGAGATGAGGGGGAGGTTTCTAACTCAGTCGATTGGTTGGATGGAAGTGCTGTTTATTAGAACAGAAAGCACAGGCAAAATCAGGCTTGAGAGAAAAGTGATGAAACACATTTTGGACACATTGAGTGCAAAAGGGTCTCTTTCAAGACAGTTAAACAGGACCTGAAAGAAAGGTGAACACCTTCTAAGTAGCTTAATGAGAAACTGCATGATTCCGTACAACTAATAAAATCAAAGATTATGTTAATGCTACTGACTTGATTTCTTCACAAGAAGTCTGTCATATTTAGAAATATTCATTAATTTAAAAAGCAATTTAGAAATAGACACTTCATAAAACTGAAATGCATACAAGAGAAAAAATACATTATCGTGACCTTATTAAGTTACTGGTGTAGAGCTTTTTAGCTGAATTGTATGAAATAAGTTGTCCAGATTTTCATTCTTCATTATAAAACCTTTGTTTCAGAGATATGGAGCCAACTCAATTAGCTTTGCTGGTGGAAAGAATAACAAAAGTAATTGGAAACCACAGATAATTCAAAGCCATGGGCAACTCCCAGGAAAAATGGCCTCATGTAGTTCCTTGTAACCCTGGGTTGCTGACCTCACTGGGAGATACAAGTGGTCAGGCAGTGGCTTTCACAGAAAGTTTATGTTCTGCAAAGTCCACATTTATAAGTAGGCAGCAAGAGAAAACAGCAGGAGGAAATAATAACATAATAACAATGAAGCGTAAAATTAAGATGAAAAGACCATTATTATTATGACACAGCTACTGATGGAGGTTGGATTATTTGAGAGAGCAAAGGGTGAAAACCGCAATATAGTTGTGAATGAGTAACTAAAGAAACAAGGACAGACCTACATATTGCATTCCTGAGTTACAACTAGATTCAGTCTTACGTTTTCACATAGCCAAAAAGAGCTCTAAAGATATCTGAAATAAGAACAATTATTTATTTGCAATTCAGATTAAAAATCTAGAGGTTATATCCAATCCAATTTCTCTTTTCCCCTCCCTCCCATCTCACACTCTATGTCAGTGTGTACTGATGATTCTACCTCCCAAGAACGTCCTGAATCCACCCGCTTCTACCTGTCTTCTCTGTTACCGCCTTCGCCCAGGCTACTGACACCACTTAATTAGTCTCCTGCAGTAGCTTCACTATCTGCCTCTACTTTTACCCCACTTCACAGACTTTCTCCACCTGGCAGTCAGAGGAGTCTTAAACATTTTTCAGCTAGATCATGTAATTTCCTTGTTTGAAACTCTCCAATACATTCTCACCATGTTGAGAAAGATATCCACATTCATTAAAATGGTGTAAAAAAAAACCCTATACTTCCTGGTCTTTACCTACTTCTCCCAGCTTACCTTTCATTACTCTCTCCCTCACTTGCTCAACTGTAGCCATACCCAGATACTTTCTGTTCCTCAAATAAATCAAGCTCTCCCCACACTCAGGGCCTTTGCACTTGTTGTTTTCTCTGCCTGAAACCCTTTTCCCTCACATCACCATATGACTGACTGACTCACTCTTGTTGTTTTTCTTTTTAGCGTTTTTCTGTCACTGTGAAATGAGTAGCAAAGTACTGTTACTCAGGCATTCATGATCAGATTTTTTTTTCCTTTTTTGAGATGGAATCTCACTCTGTCGCCTAGGTTGCAGTGTTGTGGCGCGATCTCGGCTCACTGCAACCTCCGCCTCCTGGGTTCAACCAATTTTCCTGCCTCAGCCTCCCTAGTAGCTGGGATTACAGGCACCTGCCACCACGCCCAGCTAATTTTTGTATTTTTAGTAGAGACAGGGTTTCACCATGATCGCCAGGCTGGTCTTGAACTCCTGACGTCAGGTGATCCACCCGCCTCGGCCTCCCAAAGTGCTGGGATTACAGGCATAAGCCACTGTGCCTGGCTCACGATCTGATTTTTTTTTTTTTAAGATGGGGTTTCACCATGATGGCCAGGCTGGTCTTGAACTCCTGACCTAAGGTGATCCACCCATCTGGACCTCCCAAAGTGCTAGGATTACAGGTGTGAGCCACCACACCCAGCCTATGGTCTGATTTTTATATTTCTTTATTGACATATAATTCACAGGCAATAAAATTCATCCATTTTATAGTGTATAATCCCATGGTTTGTAATATATTCAAAGCTGTGAAATCATCAAGACTATCTAATTTCACACTTCTTTTCACCCCAAAAAGAACACCCAGGTCTTTCAGCTATTACCCTCTTACTCCTCATCTCCTCATCAACCATGATGTATTACCTGTCTCCATAAATTTGCCTATTCCCAAAATTTCATGTAAATGGAATCCTAAAATGCATGGCCTTTTGTGACTGGCTTATTTCAATTAGCATAATGGTTTCAAAGATCATCCATGTTATAGCACAACTTCATTCCATTTTGTGGTGGAATAATAGTCCATTGTATGGTTATACCACATTTTAACCATTAATTGGTTGCTGAACATTTAGGTTGTTTCCACTTCTTGATAATTATGAATAATATTGCTATGAACATTCGTGTATGAGTTTCTGCATGAGCATAGGTTTTCATTTCTCTTGGATATATATGTAGGAGTTACATGACCCAGTCATATAGTAACTCTATGTTAATATTTGTTGACTGACACACTCTTATTCAGGACTCTGCTCAAAGGTTACCTCCTCTGAGAAGCCTTCCCTGACCACTCCATCTAAACTAATAATCCAATCCCACCATCACATTACCCTGCTTTGTTTTCCACATAGCATTTACCACTATCTAAAATAATCTTGTTTATTGTATCAGTCTCTCCCCACTAGAACATCAACTTCACAAGGACAGAACATGCTTAGTCTTGCTTACTGCTGTGCCCTCAGTGCCTAGGGACAATGAGCAGCACACAGAGAAAATTCAGTGACTATTTACTGACTAAGGGAATGAATCAATGGCAGAAATGTTCTTTTTTTTTTCCCTACCACAGGGCCTATTTACAAATCTACTAATGACTACTTCAGTGCTTTTCTATTCATTTAATTGCTCTTTAGGATAAGTAGAAACTCACGCATGTCAATTAGAGGAAGAAGTAGCTGTAGCAAAGGCTGTGTGGATCATTTGACTAAGATTTGCACTTCCCACCCAACCCTCTCACCTCCACCCCAGGGGTTGCAAAATGCAACCAAATCAGTATCCCTTTAGTGACCACACCCTAAGATTGCAAGAGATTGGGGAGACCAAGGTGGGCAGATTGCTTGAGTTCAGGAGTCCGAGACCAGCCTGGGCAACAAGGTGAAACCTCGTCTCTAAAAAACAAAATTAGAAAAATTAACCAGGTGTGGTGGCATGCACCTCTGGTCCCAGCTACTTGGGAGGCTGAGGTGGGAGGACCAGTTGAGCCCAGGAAGCACCAGTGAGCTATGATAATGCCACTGCACTCCAGCCTGGGTGACATAGCAAGATGCTGTCTGAAAATAATAATAACAATAAAATAGATGAGGGTATTAAAGGAAAGAAAACTCTGGTGAGTACAATGAGATGTGAAATGCTCCATGTAGCAGAGTTGTAAACTGAGGGTTTCTCGTTTGAAAAATGAGGCACTCTTCAAAATACCTAGATTTCTAATCTTTTGATATAAATGTAAACACATTTTTTCCTGGCAATATTCATGTTTCTATCCTGTAAATATTTCTAAGAAGAACAGTACTAGTCTGTTACAACTTTATCAGATAATGACAGAGAAGTTGCGTATAACTTGGTTTTTGACCCTGAAAAACAGTCATTTGCGTAAAACAAATGGTGCAAATGTTGAAGGGAATGGGAAGAGGCTTATCTGAGGATTTTTTCTCTTCTTCTTTTTTTTTTTTTTTTTGAGACAGGGTCACAGAGTCTCGCTCAGTCACCCAGGCTGGAGTATTGTTATCACGGCTCACTGCAGCCTCATCCTTTTCAGACTCAGGTGATCTTCACACGTCAGCCTACCAAGTAGCTGAAACTATAGGCACATGCCACTACGTCTGGCTAATTTTTTATTTTGTATTTTTTAATAGAGACAGGGTTTTGCCAGTTGGCCAGGCTGGTCTCGAGCTCATGAGATCAAGCAATCTGTCCACCTCAGCCTCCCAAAGCATTGGGATTATAGGCGTGAGCTACAGCGCCCAGCCTTTTTCTCTTCTTAATAGGAAAATGAGATCAAAATTTGTATGCAAAATGTTTTCCTAACTGGCTTACTTCAATTTGTCTTCATATGCCCCTGTTCGAGAGTGGAGGCTTAAAAAAAACATCCAGATGCAGAATTGAATCACGTGATAACTCATTAACATTTCAGGAGAAATCAGAGTTGCCTGTGTAACATTTTTTAATGCATTCTAGTACCTTCCCTCACAACTTTGCATTTCAAGGGCGTCTTTCAGGAAGTGTTCGTGTTTTGAAATTTCTGGTTGAATGTATTGAAGCTTTAAACAAGCATGTGTTGGGTATAGCCTTCGATGGAGAGTAGAGGCCTGGCAGGAGGAGTACAGACCATTTTCTAGAGATTTCTCCAAGTTGGAAATTCTCCCAAATGTAATCACCTCTTAAAAGGAAGTTTTAAGTAGAATAGCTCAAAGTGCAAAAGAAAAGTAATCACAGTGTAAACATCTATAAACGTAGATACATTTCTCAACCATTTATTTGCTAATGCTTACCTGATGTCTATAATAATATACAAAGCAATGTGGAGCAAAACTAACAAGGTGAAGAACATACTCAGGTCATCCTTTATATGCAGTTTAAAAAGATGCAGAAGAACACTACATATTGCTTATGGATGTATTTATATGAGGTAAAAGTACGAAAATGTGCACAAGAATGACAACGTTCACATTCAGGGCCTCTGTAGATAGTAGGAAGATCAGAGCAGGATAATACACAGAGGCCTCATTTGTATCAGTCACTTTTTGGTAAATGTTACTGAAATATTATATATATATATATATATAGAGAGAGAGAGAGAGAGAGAGAGCACACGCATAAATTGAATGCGTACCCATGTAACCAGTGCTATATCGGTAAAGTTTTAATTCTTTTTTTTTTTTTTGAGATGGAGTCTTGCACTGTTGCCCAGGCTGGAGTGCAGTGGCACGATCTTGGTTCACTGCAACCTCTGTCTCCCAGGTTCAAGTGATTAGCCTGCCTCAGCCTCCTTAGTAGCTGGGACTATAGGTGCGTGCGACCATGCCTGGCTGACTTTTGGATTTTTAGTAGAGTCAGGGTTTCCCTATGTTGGCCAGGCTGGTCTCATCCTCCTGACCTCAGGTGATCTGCCCTCCTCAGCTGCCCAAAGTGCGGGGATTACAGGCATTAGCCACTCCACCCAGCCATGCCTGAAATATTTAAAGGGTTTAAAAACAAAACAAAACAAAAAAACTCCACAAGGTCCCTGTAGGGACAGGCAAAACTTCCCATTCACCCTCTGAAGGGTCACTAAAAATAACTGACCAGAGGCAAATGAATAGGAGAAAAGGCACACAAATTTAACACGAATGGGAGTCTTCAGAATGAAGTCTCAAGGATACAGGAGTTGTCCAGTTTTTTGCTTAGGTTCAACAAAGTACGGACAGCCATGTGGAAATGTGGTTGGACAGAAAGGGCATGATCTAATGGTAATAGACTGAGTGGAGAAACTCAGTAAGTCCTGTCTAGATTCTTCTAGGCCTCTCTGAGCAAGCATTCCTTCCTTCTGGGTGTGGGGCAGGACCCTCTCTGGAATGGGAGGTCTTATAACCTACAGTTAAAGAAGGTAGGTCACATTGTTTCTTTATGGCTGGTTTTGACACAGAAAAGTGGAGGGAAAGTTAGAGCAATATTTTTAGGTTTTATGGCTGGCTTTGGAGGAAAGGGGTTTTGGTTTCTCTGAGCTGTTTTGGGGAAGAGGGATTCTAGTTTCTACAGCTAGCCTTGGGGGACAATGGGACTGAAAGACAGGAGGGCAGGAGAAGGTCAGAGAAAAACTTCTGCTACTTTGGATGCTGCTGAGGCCTTCATTTTGGGGTACTCTCACCAACAGCCCCAAGTGGTCAGAGGACCCACTTCTTTAAATTCCCTTTCACCTGTAAAAGCCAATGAAAATCCAATCGAAGAGGAACTTTGGGCAAAGTGAGTTAAAAAACATAAGTGGTACAAGTTATAATACGTCATTTTTCATTTTATGTCATTTTAATGTACGGTATCATATCAAAATTTAAAGTATTGTATTGATTTAGATCCAGTGAGAGGGGATTTAATGTATATTGGAGCAAACTTCCCTTTTTTTTTCTTCAGTCACCTCCTAGCCCAACCCCAAATTTCCACAAAACTGATGGGGAGTTCTGTTGTCTGGCAGAGAATCCCCTTTCTCCTCTCACGGATGAAAAAAAAAAAACTGGGAAAGGAAACTTGGGCTTAAGGTTGTTTCGGTTTGGATGCTACTGATGTTGCCCTCTGCTGGTGCAAGACTCAACTTGCAAATGACCCGTTGCATTCTTTTACTGCTGTCAATCTAGTCCAACCCCAATTTATAAACAGGCTGTGCATGCTGAAATTCACTGTTTAAAGCTTGCCTGCATTTTCTCATAAACGGAATCACTGTTTTGCACAGTAGCTTAGCCCCCAGGATCACCTCCCAAATCCATAAAGTAATCAAAACCTACCCATGTTTCTAGGGAAAATGCTGTCAATTTGAATCAAGTGTTCACCAAGTGTTTCCTATGTGCAAGGTATTGGAACGAATGCAAATGTAATTCAAGAAGAGTCTTTGCCTCTAAGAAAGTTGTTTATCTTCTTAGGAGAAATAAAACATTAGCATGAGAGACTATAAGAAGCCATCTGAAGTGGCCTCCTGCAGTACATACAGGGAAGAGAGGCAGATTCGGAGGGATACATACAGGAAACAGTTAAGATCGAAAAGAAGGAGATCTCCCAATTGGGAAGGAGAAACCAGGGAAAGCTTTTTGAAAGCAGCTGAAATTGATGAATGATGACAGTAAACGGGGTAGTTTGTTTCAAGGAGAAGTAATTACAGAAGGAAAAGCAGGGAAGTAGGAAAACATGGGCTGTGGTCTAGAAATGGCAAATAACCCCTCCTACTGAGACAGAGTATAAGGGGAGAATCCAGACATATAACTTGAAGGTCCCAGGCTATCCTTGACAGCAGGAACAGGGACAACTTCTTGGAACTGCTTGGAGCTGGACAATGACTTCCCTCATTCAGGTGGTTCTGGGTAAGGGGGTAAAGATGGAGAGTTTAGTGGGTTGAAGGCTGTGAGTTGCTGGGGAAAGGATGCTGGGATCTAGAATAGGTTTGTGAATTTGGAAGAGAAGCCCTGGTGACAGCTGCCAGGTAAGCAGGAGATAGAGAACAGAGCCCCCTGATTTTCCCCATTCTGTTCCACTTCCCTATTGTCTTCTCTCTCATGTGTGGCCAGCCCAAGCAAGAGACTGACACTGAAAGAACAAGACGGTGAGGTGGGAAAACTTCAGAGGTAGAATGATTGGCTGAGAAGGATAAGATTCTCCTCCTTTTTCTTTCCCTTGACACTGTTGCCTACCGCCTACAGGGGAGGCACGGGTCTTGGTAGTGGGTAGAGGAGGGGAGGTGAGAGCAGCTATGAGCTCAGTGGCTAAAAGGGATTTTCCTTCATTCTTCTTCACCCTTGGAAGATAGCCTTTGTCACTGCTGGCCCTGCTAGGCCCCTGGCCTACATGGGACAAAAAATGGAAAAAGAGATGGATATCCTCCAGCCCTGTAGCTATGGTGGCAGTTCTTAGGTGGCAAATAGATGTGGTTAGTCAGACATCCATCAAAGAGGCTGCATGCCTCTTTTTCCTACGTAAATGAAGGGAAATTTTATTGCTATTTGTGATATTCCCTGTGCAGGAGAAGAGAGCAACCTACTGCCACCAGAGAGGCTAAGAAGGTACGAGTTTCAAACTCAGTTTGACAGCAGCAATGATAACCATAAAATAGCATTTAAGCTGGGTGTAGCAGTGGCTGTGGCTGTAGTCCTAGTTGCTCGGGAGGCTGAGGTGGGAGGATCACTTGAGGCCAGGGGTTCTAGGTGAGGCTGGGTAACAGAGGGAGATCTGCATCTCTAAAAAAAAAAAATAACTAGCTAGCATTGGTTGAGGGAATGCTGTGTTGCAGGCCCTGAGCATCCTTATCTCAATGAATCACTACTATCTATTTTCAGAACTTTTTCATCATCTATTTTCAGAACTTCTCACAGTAGAAGCAGTATAGATGCAAGCCCTAAGGCCAGGCCAATCTGAGTTTAAGTCTTCACCCTGCCACTCACTAGTTAAAGCATAGTGGTTGACATGGAGTAAGAACTCAGTAAATATGGGCTGGGCTCGGTGGCTCATGCCTGTAATCCCAGCACTTTGGGAGGCCGACGCGGGTGGACCACCTGAGGTCAGGAATTCGAGACCAGCCTGACCAACGTGGTAAAACCCCATCTCTAATAAAAATACAAAATTAGCCAGGTGCTGCATGCCTGTAATTTCAGCTACTCGGGAGGCTGAGGCAAGAGAATCACTTGAACCCAGGAGGCAGAGGTTGCGCTGAGCCAAGATTGCACCACTGCACTCCAGCCTGGGCAGCAAGAGCAAAATTCCATCTCAAAAAAAAAAAAAAAAAAAAAAAAAAAACTCAGTAAATATGGAATATTCATCAGTTAACAAATCAATTGATATAAGTCATTAATATGAATAAATATTACCATATATACACACAATCATATGAAGCCGGTGCTATTACTATCTTCATCTTATAAATGAAATGGAGGGCTGAGAAATTAAGGACTTTGTACAAGTTTATACAGCTACTAAGTGGCAGACCCTGAATTGAAAGCTAGTTGTTAGTACAGAGTTTCTCTTTGAGATAATGAAAAAGTTCTGAAAATAGATAGTAGTGATTGTACAGCATTGTGAATAGACTTAATGCCACTGAATTATAGACTCAGAAATGATTAGAATGGTATATTTTATGTTATATATACATTAACACACACACACACACACACACATACCCCAGTTGTCAGACACTGGGATTTTAACCACTATGTCGTATATATGACCTCTCAATAACATTAATCAAGTTTCTATTGTCCAGAAGACCCTCCAATGTCATAAGGCAAGGACAAGATTTGCAATCAAAAGACCTCTGTTCAAACACCATATCTGCCTCTTACAATCAGTAAGTGGCTAAGACTTGTCTGAGTTTTCTTGGGCCAAAAGGGGTACGAGTCCCACATAAGCCCCTCACTTCAATTGCAGACACACAGGTCCCTGTTATGTTGCTGGATAACCTTGTGGGGGAGGGGACCCAGATCGATCTGAGCCCCTGACAAGGAGGGCAAGGAAGCTCTGAGCCAGCTTACCCTTCTTACTGACTCCTCTTCCCAAAGTGAAGTGTGGCAGCTACTGGGTGGGGACTTTTAAGAGGAAGTGAGGCAGCTACTGATAGGGGAACTTGAGGAGGGCCCACTTGGAAAGGGGAAGGAAGATGAGCACATATTGAGATAAACCATTTTCAGGGTGTTAAAACTAGATTAAAACCAGTGTTCTTACATGTCACAAAAAAGAAATCCACACCACAAACAATCTTAGTAGCTACTTTTCCTGCCAAAGTAATCATTCTTTTATCCAAGGTTCCATGGGGATTAAAAAACAAACAAACAAAAAATCCCTCAAAGTCCTTGTCAGCTTCTCTGGTTCCTCTATGACGTTTTACTGTACTCAATGGAGAGGAGTGCTCAGTAACAGTAGAGTCCCCAGATACACCATGACATTGCAAGAGAAGATGAAACATGAGGAAATCCACCCCATTCCCATTTTCCAGACCACATCCTCCTCCCCTGTTCAATCTCCCTAAAGCTTTCACAAGACTTGTTCAGGTAGGAATAAACTATAACCAGTAGATGCTACCCTCTGCTGGAAAACAGGCTTCATTCGCGGCTGCACAGCCAGTCTTGGCTTCCACAAGACCTCTTTTGTGTTAATAATTTGAAGCACGTGTTTGTAATAAAAAATAACGAAATTTTTTATCGTTAATAAAAAATATTAACGGGACACCACAGCTGACCCTCCCAAGGAACTCAAGGGAGGGCCGAATTTGCATAGTTGACTGCCCCCTAGTGTCCACAGGCCGCAATATCAGCAGGCGGGACTCGTTCGGCAGCAGGGCTTCAGAGTTTGTTTTGTGCTCCACGCAATGGTGCCTGGCTCAGGGAGTGTGGGACTGAAATTCAGCTCATGCTCTTCTCACCAAGCCTTATGCCCTGCACGGGACCGCATCCATCTGGAGGCTGACCTCTTTTTTCTAATCTGTCTGCCAAGAGGAGCCATTTTTTTTTTTGTAATTCTATTTTAGAAATTTCCACATTGCTTGAAATTTCTAACGTCTAAAGCTACCAGAAAGGTTGCTACCAATCCCATGTGATACGTCAGGCAGTCGGCATGTACCCAAATGTATATTCCATTTCTAAAAATTCACTTGTCCTATAAGAGTAGCTCAGGGTGTTTGTGTAGAAGTGGCCCCATTCCAGAAAATTCCCTGGAATGGGAACTTCAGAGTCATCCATGCAGCTATGAACTTCTGTTAGCTCCTCCTCCAAAATATATCCTGAATCCATCCACATCTCTCCATCTTCACTCATTTCTGATCCAAGCTAGTGGAAATTTCTTGCTACAATGGTAGCAATACAGGGAAAGACATTGGCCTGCTACAATGATCTGCCTGCTCCCACTCTGGTGCTGCCATACAGCAACCACAATGATTTCTTAAAATATAAATAAATTAATGTGACTCCCCTCCAATGGCTTCCCAATGGGTTTTGGATAAAATCCAGAATCCTTCCTCGGGTTACTAGACTGGATAATCTGGCCTCTGCTTAGCTCCACTAAGCTCCAGCAACACTGGCCATTTGTTTTAATTGACATTTTTATTGAGATAATTGCAGATTCACATGCAGCTGGCAAAACAATACACAGAGATCTCTCGTGCATTTTGTCCAGTTTTCCCCAATGGTAACATTTTGGTAAACTGTAATATCGCAGTAAGAATAGTGACATTGATACAATCCACCAATATTAATTAGGTTTTGCTGGTTTTATTAATACTTATATGTGTGTATGTGTATTTAGTTCTATACAATTTGATCACTCACGTAAGTTCATGTATCCACCACCATAGTCAAAGTATTCAACGGTGCCATTATCACCTCGAGGATCCCTCCTGTTGCCCTTTTATAATCCTATTTATCTTTCTCCACCTACACCTCCTTAATCCTAGGCAACCACTAATCTGTTCCCCATTTCTAAAATGTTGTCATTTCACAAACATTATATAAATAGAATTGTACAGTATGTAACATTTGGGAGTGGCTTATTTTCATTCAGCATAATTTTCCAAAGATTCATCCAGGCTGTTGCACATATCTGTAGTTATTTTAAAATTATTATTGCTGAATTGCATTCCACAGTATGGATGTGCTTCAGTTTAACCATTCACCCATTGAAAGGCATTTGTAATATTTATCTACAGGTCTTATGTAAATATACGTTTTCATTTCCCTGGAATAAATGCCGAAGAGTACAGTTGCTAAGTCATTTTGTAAGCACGTATTTAATTTTTTTGTTTTTGAAACAGGGTCTCACTTTGCTCACGCTGTCATCCTGGAGTGCAGTGGCATGAGCATGGCTCCCTTCAGCCTCAATCTCCTGGGCTCAAGCGATCCTCCCACCTCAGTCTGCCCAAGTAGCTGGACCACAGGTGCGCGTCTGGATTTTTTTTTTTTTTTTAGAGATGGGGTCTTCCTATGTTCGCCAGGCTGGTCTCAAACTGCTGGGCTCAAGTGACCCCAGCACCTCAACCTCCCAAAGTGCTGGGATTACAGGTGTGAGCCACCACGGCCAGCTATGTGTTTAATTTTTAAAACAACTGCTAGATTGTTTTCCAAAGTACCCATACTGTTTTACATTCCCACAAGCAATGTATGAGTGATTCAGTTTCTCTACACCTTCCCTAGTAGTTGGTGTTGCTACTATTTTTTATTTTGGACATTCTGATATGTATGTAGTGCTATCTCATTGTAGCTGTAACTGGCATTTCTCTAATGGTTGGCAATGTTGAATAGCTTTTTACGTGTTTATTCTTCATGTGTATGTTCTCTTCGGCAAAATGTCCGTATATATCTTGCCCATTTTCTAACTGGATTTATCAAACAGTGAGTTTTTGGAGTCCTTTGTGTGTTATTGACATGAGAACTTTCTCAGATATGTGACTTGTACATGTTTTTCCCCCCAATCTGTGGCTTGTATTTTCATTCTCTTCACATGTACTTTTACAGAGGAAAAGTTTTAAAATTTCTGATGAAGTCCAAATTATCTACTTTTCCTTTTATAGACCCTGCTTTTGGGGCTAACTCTAAAAATTCAGCTGAACCCTATATCCGAGATTTCCTCCTGCTTTTTTTTCTCCAAAAGTTTTATAGTTTTTCATTTCATGTTTAAGTCTGTGATCAATCCTTAGTTTTAAAAATTGTTTTATTTTTAATGTTTGTGGGTACTTAGTAGGTGAATATATTTATGAGGTGCATGAGATGTTGTGATACAGGCATGCAATGTGAGATAATCACATCATGGAGAATGGGATACGCATCCTGAAACAGTAGGTCTTATTCATTCTTTCTAACTATTCTTTTGTGCTCGTTAACCATCCACACCTTCCCCCAGTCCCCCACTACCCTTGCCAGCCTCTGGTACCATCCTTCTACTTTATCTCCATGAGTTCAATTGTTTTAATTTTTAGCTCCCACAAATAAGTGAGAACATGCAAAGTTTATCCTTCTCTGCCTGGCTTATTTCACTTAACATAATGACTTTCATTCCCACCCATGTTGTTGCAAATGACAGGATCTCATTCATTTTCATGGCTGAATAGTACTCCCTTGTGTATATGTACCACATTTTCTTTATCCATTCATCTGTTGATGGACACTCAGGTCACTTCCAAATCTTGGCTTCTGTGAGCAGTGCTACACTAAACGTGGGAGTGCAGATATCTCTTTGATACACTGATTTCCTTTCTTTTGGGGAGATACCCAGCTGTGGGATTGCTGGATCATATGGT
>CAUYQU010091578.1:0-48916 GCA_963574635.1 Cheracebus regulus
TTTTATAGGGAGTGAAACAGCTCGATTGGTTGTGGGAGAGCAAGACTGCTATTGGGTAAGTTACAAGCCTTGACCTAGGACTTGGCTTGTTAAAACTCGGCTGCTATTGGTTGTTAAGGCTTAGCTGCTATTGGTTATTAAGAAGCTATGGGTGCAGCACTTTGCATACTGGGCTGTTTAAGAGAAGACCAGGCTGTGCGAGCAAGGGAGAAGGGAACATGCCCGAGCATGTCTGAGCTTGCTCGGGGCTTGTAAAGGGAAAAAAGGAGTTGGGCGGGGGGGGGGGTGCGTCCGAGCTCCCAGCAAGGCAACCGGCCTTACACTTTCATGGTTACCTTTGTAACTTTAAATAATATACTTAAGCTTCTGCTGCTTTTGATCAGCTTGCATTCTTTCACCCTCTGTTTTGAGAAAAGAGGTGGTTGGTGCCTCTACCCTTGCTACATCTCTTTTCTATCTTCCATGTCCCAATTTTTCTCAACTGTATTTTTTAGTTTTTTTAAATTTATTTTGAAATTAACATACAGTAAGATTGACTTTTGCAGGGGAGAGTAACAACTCTGTAAATTGCAACACATGCATAGATTCATGTAACGACCACCACCATCAGGATACAGTGCAATTCCATCACCCCCAAAACTCCATCATGCCACCCATTTGTAATCACATCTTCCTTCCACCCCTAATCCCTGCAGCCACTGATCTTCATTTATTATCATTATTATCCCATTGCCAGGTAGTAGTCCTCAGCTTATTAATCCATTCACCTGCTGAAGGACATTTTGGTTGTTTTCAGTTTCAAGCAATTATGAATAAAGCTGATTTAAACATTCATGTATAAGTTTTCATATGAACATAAATCATTATTTTTCTATCATAAATACCTCAGAGTCATATTACTGAGTCATATGTTAAGTGTATGTTTATAAGAAACTGTCAAACTGTTTGTCAGAATGGCTGTTCCATTTCACAATCCCACAAACAATGTATGAGAGTTCCAGTTGCACTGCATGCTTGTCACCACATGCTGTTGTCAGGTTTTTGTTTGGCTTTGTTTAGCCATTCTAATAGGTGTGTGGTTGTGTTACATCATGGTTTAAACTTGCATTTCCCTAATGGCTAATGATAGTGAACATTTTTTCATGTTCTTGTTTGCCTTCTATATAGCCTTTCTAGTGAAGTTTCTTTGAGTCTTTTGCCCTTTTTTTAACTGGAGTTTTTGTTTGTCTTTTACTGTTGAATTTTGAGAGTTTTTAATATATTCTGCAAACAAGTGCCTTATTGTATTCGCAATTTGAAAATATTCTCTTCCAATCTGTAGCTTGTCCTTTTATCCTCTTAACAGTGTCTTCCCCAAAACAAAAGTTTTAATTTTTTGTAAAGTCCAATTAAATACTTTTTGTTTGTTTGTTTGTTTGAGACAGTCTCACTCCATCGTCACCCAGGCTGGAGTGGAGTGTGGTGGTGCAATCTTGGCTCACTGCAGCCTCCGCTTCCCAGATTCAAGTGATTCTTGTGCTTCAGCCTCCCAAATAGCTGGAATTATAGGCAGCCGCCACCATGCCCAGCTAATTTTTGTATATTTAGAAGAGGCAGGGTTTTGCCATGTCAGTCAGCTTGGTCTCGAACTTCCGACCTCAAGTGATCTGCTTACCTTGAGCAAAGTGCTGAGATTACAGGCGTGAGCCACTGTGCCCAGCCTAATAATATTTTCTTTTATGCATTGTGTTTTTGGTGTCTTTTCTAAGAACTCTCTACCTAACCCAGGTCACAAAGATTTTTTGTGTGTTCTCTTTTAAAGAAACATTATTGTTTTACATTTTATGTTTAGACCTTTGATCCATTTTGAGCTAATTTATGTATGAGATATGAGGCTTAGGCTGAGTTTCATTTTTTGCATATGGATGTCCAATCATCCTAATACCATTTGATGAAAAGACTGTCCTTTCTCCATTAAATTGCTTTTGTACCTTTGTCAAAAATCAATTGACCATGATTGTGTGGATCTATTTCTGAGCTCTCTATTCTGTTCCATTGATCTCTGTTTCTGTTCCTTTGCCAGACCATACCATTTTGATTACTGTAGTTTATCGGAAGTCCTAAAATAAGGTAGTAAGAGTCATCCAACTTTACTCTTCCTTTGCAAAATCATTTTGATGATTCTAGTTCCTTTGCCTTTCCATATAAATTTTAGAGTTAGCATGTCTATAGCTATTTTTAAATCTTACTGGGATTTTAATTGGAATTGCATTGAATCTACAGATCAACCTGGGAAAGACTGACATCTTTCCTATGTGATCTAATTCATGAACACAGCATATCTCTTCATTTATTTAGGTCTACTTTCTTTCATTAGCATTTTTTGGTTTTAAGAATCCATATGCTGTGCATGTTTTGTTACATTTATACATGAGTATTTCCTTTGTACTTGGAGCTATTTTAAGGTATTTTTTAAAATTTCGATTTCCAGGTTTTTACTGGTACAGTATATAGTTATGTGTACTGGCCTGGTGTCTTACGACCTTACTAAATTCACTTGTCAGTTCTAGGAGTTTTCTACATAGAAAATCATGTTGTTTGAGAAGAAGTACAATTTTTATTTCCTCCTTCCCAATCTGTTATGCTGTTTTTTTTATTTGTCTTACATTATTGCACTTGCTAGAATTTCCATTATGATGGTCAAGAATGGTGAGAGTCAACCTCCCTGCATTGTTCCTGATCTTAGGGGAAAATGTTTTACCACTAAGTGCAATGTTAGCTATAGTTTGTTGTTGTTGTTTTTTTTGATCAGGTTATTGAAGTACTCCTTTATTCTTAGTTTGCTGAGAGTTTTTGCCATGAATGGATATTGAATTTTGTCAGATGCTTTTCCTGTATCAACTGATGTGATCATGTGATTCTTCTTTTTTAGACTGTTAATATGGTGGATTTTATTGATTGATTTTGAAGCAGATTTTATTTTATTGTATTCCCAGAATAAACCCCACTTAGTTGTAGTTTATTATTTTTTTTACATTTTGCTCGAGTCTGGATAATGTTTGCCTTCAGTTGTGTAATCATATTAAGTGTTTCTGCTTTATCTCTACAAATGTCTGTAAAAGTTTAAAATTTCTGAAAGACAATACTTTTAGTATTATGAAGTACAAATATTGTGTGTATGGAAACAAATAGGGTTGTGTGATTGCATTTCTCTCTCTTTGTGACCAAAATACTCTCAACGTTATAATAAGTTAAGATATGGCAACTCCTTTCTTATTCTATTAAGTTATTCAGAATCAATGTTTTTCTTGCACAATTTTCTCTTTTTCCAAGTTTCATGTTCTCTTTATTTTTACCAGGGGTTGGGAAAGGGAGCCGCATCCTTTCCTCCCTTGATGCCCAGCAGTGTCCAGCTTCTTAGATGTTCTCTTGCCCTGAATGTGGTCCATTCTTTTCTAATTTGAACTGGCTGTTTTCTAGCCTGCTACACAGCTGTCATCCGGGGATTTCTTTTTATTGGAAAAGAAACTGTCATTTATTGGAAGCTGTCATCTGGGGTTTTCTTTATTCCATCAGATCCAGCAGTGAGACTCCTTCAGGACGGTGCTTGGGCTCAGCTGTGAGTCATTGTTTCTCTAGGATTCAACCTGGCTTTATTCCAGGAAATGCAAGCTTTAAAACAGGAAAAGGTGGAGTCTGCTGAAAATTCTTAGAGGAAACTGATATTAATAGCTAACATTTGTTGAGTAATTACCAGGTGCCAAGCCCTGTTTTAAGCTCATTATAGGGATTACCTCCTTTAATCTGCACTACAACTTATGTGGCATTTATTACTCTCTTCCCAATTATATAGATGAGGAAATTGAGGCCTCAAAAGTCAAGTCACCTGCCTAAGTTTTACCACCAATAAATGGGGGACCAGAATCCCAGCCAAGGAGACAGGGCTTTGGAGCCCTCATTTTTAACTGCAAAGAGGGGCTGTCTCGGGTGCCTTTAGGGGTTACTTACTCCACCAAGCACACTTGGGCACTGGCAGATTGGACCCAGATGCTTCCTGAAATGCAGACAACCAGAACAGAATAGTAAGTGGAAGAACTGACCCCTGAACTCAGCTCTTTCCATTATACCACACTGCCTTCTTAAAAACAAGTGGGTAAATACACTTTTGGCAGCCCAACTAGCTAGAGTGGCTCAGAGAAGAGCCACGAATGTGGAAAGCATGAACCAAGGAGACACCAGGGGTATGGAGGATCACTGCAAACCAAAGAAGGACTTGTTGGGTGCAGACAGGGAAGGAAAGGCCTCTACTCTTCATCGACAGGGCCCAGAACTGGGGTGAAGCCCAGGGGTGACGCAGTTATAGAACACATATGCTCAGCAGCCTGGTCTGGTGACCTAGGGGCCCAACCCAGAGAGGTTTGGAAGCAGGTTCTGGAATGGATGAAAATTCATGAGATCCAGCAATGAGACCCTTCAGGACTGTCCTTGGGCTCAGCTGTGAGTCATTGTTTCTCTAAGATTCAGTCCAAGTCGACCCAGAGGCTTCTGCTGGACTTTTCACTCGGAGGTTCTAGAAACTGACGATAAGAAAAGGCAGTCTGGATCCACTTACATTATCATCTGTAACCGTCAAAATGCTGTGGGAACATCTTAAACTTTCTAGAAGTTTTGGAATTTTCCCCTGCTCAGTTATTTTTGTTATCTTTGCCTCCTTTCATATGTGAGCAATAGTTATAACCACTATGATTTTAGAGTCAACAGAGGGAGGCCATATGCCAAAGACCCTGCATTTTGCCCTGCAGCCAATAGGGGGGCGAGAAAGGAGAGAAGAGGCCCAACATTCAGAAGAGAGAGGTGGACCAGCAGGGCTGGCCCATGAGAGGTTCTCTGTTACCTGACAAGGGAGTTTCAGGTACAGCTTATTTACAGTTGAGGGTATCAGCCACACAGCGTAGGGTTACTCTGTGCACTTTCCATTACTTTCCATTTTAAGTACTCTCAGTCCCCCTGCCAAGGCAGCTGCTGGCATGTAATGCACTCATCAGGCTCTCCTTAGAGCCTGTCATTCAGCCTTGGCCATCCTTTCTGGCTCTGGCAAAAGCCTAGCATTTAGCTCCTTTGGCCCCACCCTTCTTCAACGCTCCACTCACTCTCTTTCTGCCCACCCTCCCTTTTCCTTCACTGATGCCCCCTTCCTGCCCACTCCTTCCTGATCTGGCTCTCACATTCCTTGTGAGGTAACACCTACCCTGGCCTCAAGCCAGAGAGCAGTCGGACCCCTTCACCCTCCCAACTGCAGGCCTGTCTTGTATTTCCTGGGTGTAAGAGACTTATTGTGATGAAGAGAGCCAGACTTGCCTGGGCTCTCAGCTCTGTACTTGGTAGCAGTGGATAGTCTGCTTCACCCCTGTGCCTCATCTGCAAACTGGACATAATACTCATAACTAGTACCTACATTATAGGGTTGTTCAAGGGCCTTTGAAATGAATTAATACATGCAAAGTGGTTGGGACAGTGCCTGGCACTATACAAATCCCTTCCCATTTCTTTTTATTATTGCTGTTGTCATTGTCACCCGTTGTGTGTTGCAGATCTCTCGTTAATTCCCTTTCCCAGACTCCAAAGTCACCACTCTGTGCACTCTAAGTAGAGAGAAGGAGCCAGCCTCTGTAAAATATTGGTGATTTCAAATAAGAGAGAGAGGAAGGAACCATAGGTACCTTTAAGATTTTGAGCCTGGATGAATGGGGAGAAGCCCTTAACAGAGTAGGGCCAGCAGCACGATGAGCTGGAAATAACAACAGTAATGTCATTTCATTCGTTTGCAAATTAATCTGCTGGGTGGGGACATGTTTCTTTTTGATAATACTTTTTGTCTAGAGGAAATAGAAGATATGAAACCTCACAGTGTTCTGTGTAGTATTTATTAGCTATTCCTGGTGCCATGCCCTTGACTCCTAGTCTGATCTCTTTTTCTGAGTTCATGAGATTGTTCCTTCTAGGTCCAACTTAGGTTTGAAGATCAAGTTTTCTCACAATTTAAAGTTTAGTCTTAAAAGCCTGAGAATATTGGCATCATTGAAAAAGAGAGAATGGTGTGGAATTGAATTCACATCTCTAGGGACACAGTGGCCAAAGGATAAAAAGGGTGAAGACATTTGGAAGAATCAGGGCTGAAATGGGACCTCAAAAAACAGCCACTTCTCTTCCCCACCCCTGCATGGTTTGTGGGAGCAGACAGACGTCAGGGGAGGCAGAGTCGAAGATCCAGGGATTAAGGTTTCTGTAGAGTTCATGTGAACAAAATACTGATAGATTGATTGCTCGCACAGTTTTTTTAAGCTGGATTCACTGGTAAAAGAAAGTGCAGTGGCTTAGTTTTTACACCTAAAAATAAGGAGTAAGACCAATATGTAGAAACCGTAACACTGAACAAGATATGCGCAGTGCTGTAGAGAATTACAAACGATGTGCCTTGCCAGCGGAAAGGCAGGTCATACAAGGAAAAATTTAGTTGAGAAAGTTGAAAAAATACATTTTCTAAAGTAAACTGTATTTAATGTCAAGAGCTTCACGAGGAGATGAAAGGTTTGGCAGATACAGCAGAGTGGGGTGTGGGGCATCTCCAGAAGAGGTAGTGGCCTGAGCATGAGCTTGGAGGTAGGAAAGAAGAGACATGGGATATACCCAGAGCAGCTGAAATGAGGCTCAAACTGTCCAAGGAAAGATACCTTGGGGCAGTATGGCTGAATTCCTAGATTTGGTAGAGACTAGTGGGCCACTGAAGCATTTTGAGAAGAGGAGTCAATTAGCAATTTAAAAACGATCATTTGAAGGCTGTCTCAAAGAGAAATGAGAGTCCAAATTTGGACTCTCAGCTAGGACGCTCTGGGTCTAGAAAATAAATAATGAGAAGTATATATATGTGTACATACACAAATATAGAAAAGATATGTACATATATGTGTATATACATACAGTCATGCATCGATTAACAAAGGGGATATGTTCTGATGCATCTATGTTGTTAGGTGATTTTGGTTGTCATGTGACCATCATAGAGTGCACATCCACAAACCTGGATGGTTGCGCCTACTGCACACCTAGGTAATGTGGTATGGCCTGTTGCTCTAGGCTACAAACCTGTACAGCATGCTACTGTACTGAATGAATCCTGTAGGCAACTGTAATGCAATGGTAAGTATTTGTGTATTTAACCATATCTAAACATAAGAAAGGTACAGTAAAAATATGGTATTATACTGTTACAGGACCACCATCATATGTGTAGTATGTTACTGATATGTCATTATGTAGAGAATGTGCACACATGCACACACATGTACATACACCCCCTGAGCACAGCATCCTGGCACTCCTACCTGTACTGTATCCCCACTCTTAACACCATGCTTAGCACAGAGTTAGCACTCAAATTTTAAACAATATTGGGTTACATTAATATCCAAGGATTTGCTTTACTGATTTCTGCTTACCATCTTTTCAAGCCCCCTCTTTCCAGCAGTTTCTGTGAACTACTTTTACCAGTTAAAGTGCATTTAAAGACATGTTTTTGTCTAGTATCTGACAAAAACTAGACAAATATGTCTAAAATATTTATTAAACTCGTGGTACCCTGTGGAAATCGGTCAAGCTCAGCAGGCAATCCTAATGAGGCCTCTGATTTTTTTTCTGCGGGGTGAGATGGAAAGTCATTGCAAATTTTGAGTGGACTAACATAATCTGGGAGGCAGCTGCTCTGTAAAGGTAAGCATGTTGCTCTAGGAACACAGATAGGGCTCTTTGTCTGGCCTTCCAGGATCAAGAAGCCTCTTGGGAGACATCCAGGAGACAAGTATCAAAAGAGTAGAGATCAGCTCAAGCTGAGGTCTGGAGGTGAATGCCAGCATGGAGGGTTCAAGGAGCAGAAAGTCTGGGCTGGTCACTAAGGGCCTTATGCAACGTGAGGGAATTTGAATCCTCAGGATTCAATTCAACTGGATCCAGCGAAGAATGACATAATTAATGATACATCTTTTATAAAGATTATTCTGGCTGCTGTGTGGAGGAGGGCAAGGAGACATGAAAACCACATAAGGGAATCCAGAGGTGATGAATGCCTGCATTAAGAAGCATGGCAGCAATGCAGAAGAGGTGACAGATTTCTGAGAAACCAGGAAAAACCAACAGGAGTTTTCAATGGGCTGGCTGTTAAAAATAAGGAAAAGGGAAGAGTCTGAGGTGACTTTTACATCCCTGAGCAAGGAGGTGGCAGCAGCAGATAGTAACCAAAGTCATGACAGTGGATGAGATAACCTTGATGGGTAGGCTTGTTTTGTGAGTGTACAGAAGAGGACCAGACTCACCAATAGCTCATAGCCCCAACAAAAGACCCCCTCATTCTGCTTTACCTCCGGGGAAGCAAAGAGGCACAGGATGAGTCAGCTCTGTACTCCCGGTAACAGTCACAGGTCTATACACCTGTGACTGTATTGTTTAAGTATCAGGCCTTGGCCAACACAGTGAAACCCCATCTCTACTAATAATACAAAAATTAGCCAGGCATGTTGGCACATGCCTGTAATCTCAGCTACTCTGGAGGCTGAGGCAGGAAAATTGCTTGAACCCGGGAGGTGGAGGTTGCAGTCAGCCAAGATTGCGCCACTGCACTCCGGCCTGGGTGACAGAGTGAGACTCCGTCTCCAAAGGAAAAATGGTATCAGGCTTTAGAAAAGAAGGTTAGCAGGTGCATTCTTTTTGTGCATGGATTGGAATTGGATATTTGGGTTTCTAAAAATGAGACTCGGAACTGTTAGATCTCAGTGTACCTCATTCTGGAACAACTTGACTTATGCACATATGGGGTGCAGGGAACATTGTGTCAGACCTGACAGGAGAAAGTTAGTTTTTTAAGCAAATATTTCATGTCTCTCTTTTGCATTCCAGGTTCTCTGTGTTCTCTTGCATAAAGAAATAGAAGGGAGACATTGCCATTCTGGCTGTCCTTGGGATTCGGACTTGGTAATGAACTGCAAGTACCCTGGCTGTTGATGCCTGTCTGCCCCCAAATTTGAGGAGACAGGGGTAGGCTGAGGGCTGGGGTGATGAATAGGCTGGTATGCCTAGAAACCTGTGCACTGATTTTAGGCTCAATGGCCACATTGGAGAAGCTACCTTCAGGAGACTGCAAGGCTGAAATTGTATTAAAATTATAGTGTTTGGATCATTGTTGAGAAAAATGACCTGCTAGATTTGAATCAACCAGCTAAAGTTTTTATTAGCATTTTTCACAGTTACGAGTATTGGAAAGGTGAGGGTGGCATATGGTGGCAGGGTGAAAGCAGAAGATGTGCATGTCAAAGTTTTGATCTGGGCTGGACTGTCATCTCCCTTAAACTATGCCGCAAGGCAGCTGACGCGTTTGTTGGAATGACAAATGGACATGCAAAAGCTTTCATAAAATAGCAAAGTGAAAGAAAAGGTCCCTCACCAATTTTTTATTTGACTCTTGGCTTTGTTAGGACTGTTGTTCAATTTTTCTATTTCTAATCTCACAGGCATACTTCAGGTTTTCAGCCTTTACAACCAAGGGGATGAGCTAAGGTGCACATCTATTCTATGATGGTTCATCTTTTTGGGATTCTGGGCTATCTCTTTTAAAGCTTGCTGTAGGAGAACTGAGTCAACAAAAACTTTGTGTGGAACCCAACAAATTGTCACTACTCAATCACCGTGTTAATGAGAAAAAACAGAGTGAACTTGAAAGTAATGTTTTATTGGTTTCTTTGTTTTGTCTGTGTGTTTTTATTTTTTGGGCACATAGTTTTGCCATGGGAAAAGTGTCCAGGAATGGCCTTCTCTCCCTTGACTGTATTTTTAGTGCAGTTGCCCATGATCAGGATTTGCACAACATGAAACGTTCAGTGAATATTTGAAAATCCTTTCTTTCCTGTTTCTGCATCCTGTAACCACAGTAACAAGAATTCTTGGGGTAGTAGGAGGTTTTTTAAGACAGCAAATTATGGTTGAATTGTTAATAAATATTGTAGATGAAGTAGAAATGACTGGCTTTGTGTAATGTGGTCTTCAATGTGCAAATAAATATGTCCTTTTGTGCAAAACCAAGTGAGTCTAAATATACTGTAGATGGTCGCTTTTGCCGCAAAGTTGTTAATTCCCTCCTGCCGCACAGGAGAGGATTGTTGAATGCCATATTAAGATCAGTTGAGAGAGCCCTCTAGCGGGAGGCATCAGGGCGCTCATCAGGGCGCTCATCAGGGCCGAAACTGGAGCAGAAGACAGCTGAGAAGTCAGAGAGGGAGTGTTAAATTTAGCCCACAGAGTTGAACTGCACCGTGTAAATAAACACGCTGTGACTTGCCATGTCCTTCTGCTGACTTGGAAGATGTTTACTAACAAATCTGCCCTGTAGAATTGTCGAGAACTTACTGAGGCATGTCCAAAATTAAAATCATCGTTTTAAGGACATGCTACGTTCTTCATAGCCCTCACCTGAAATGCCTGGGCTGGGCAAGGTCGAGGAGTGGGGGATACATTTTGGTAATAAACACTCTAAATTGGATGAAGTGACCCGCCCCTCAATCCTCAAGGGCAAATGAGGGATGGGGTTTTCTCATCATTCCAGTTGCTTTTTTAAAGAAAAGAACACACCATTTTCACCCTTGCCTTCCCCAGGGCTCCTCTGTTGGGCTGTGAATATTATTGTAATTCAGTGGGTTATCTTCTTATACCTAGATGGAAAATTACAAAGCATGTTTGTTTCCAAAATCCCTGACCATAATGCATACCTGAGGTTGTAATGCCAAATTCATACAAAAATTTTCTTACCCTCTTAGCTATAGCCATGATATTTCTTTGGTCCCTTATTTTTGTCGTTCACTATTTATAAATAAATGAGAGGAGACTTTAAAAATCTTAAAGCTTTGCAGCTTAAAATGCACTCATGATATTAATGGTTTATATGGGATTTTTTAAAAGCATATTGTATGGGAAATGCCCTGCCTTTCTAAAATAAATAAATATCTAATATCTCCAATGAATCATGATTGAGGCTCTTTGCTCACTGCTTTCTTGTTGATCATCATTCATAAGTTCCTCTCAAGGGTTCAAAAGTGTGTTTCCAGGCAACAAGGATCAGACTTTGAAGTCTATGCCCTTCAAAGCCTGCATAAGGTTCATAACCCATGCAGTAGAGTCCACCAGTGAAGAAGTGGACTCAGCACATTTTAGCCAAAACCACAATTGCCTCTTCTAGTCTGTGACACTAGAGAGCCCATGAGTTTCTAGTCAGCCAACCTGGTTTGTCCTTTTTTAAACAGAAAATGGCAATAGCAAGGATTTGTGAATCCTATTTATACTCCAGGGACCCTCTAAGGTCTCAATTCTTCCTTAAAGCCTGCTCAGCCTGATAAACATGGCCATTTCTGGACTCTCAGTGGCCTTCCTCTCTGGGGAACTAGCATGGCTGCCCAGTCCTGTGCTGCGCATTGCACAGTGGCTTAACTCACTGGAGTGTATGCCTCTCTGCCTGGTGCATTGCATACACCCCTGAGAGCAAAGACAGCTCTTAATATATCTGGGTCTAGTTCATTCATTCACTCACTCACTCAAGTCATTTATTCATTCATTCAACAGTAGTTATTGAGCCAGACAGATCCTATTCTACTCTTTGGGCATATTTTTGTGAAAAAAAACAGAATCCTTTTCCTGATATGGAGTCCTTGGGGTTAATGAACATTAAACTCATAATCACAAATGGGAATTTTCCACAATGGAAATATAAACTTATACCCTGTGATAAATGTGACAGAGGAAAAAGGAATGGCCTTTTTTGGAAAAAGCAGTGAGTGGCCTTATTTAGATTTTGGATCAGAAAGGGCCTCTAAAATGGTGATATTTAAGCTGAAACCCAAGGACACATGGTATTCCCGTATCATAGGGCTAACAAGTATTTCTTGCTTTGAGAAATGATCCGTCATCTCTAAGATCACATGGTTGGTATGAACCTTCTCACTGTGAAGAATCCTGGCTGTGGCTTCCAGGGCAACCCCTTCCCTGCTTTATTTGCCACCAACCTCCCAATGTTCTTTCTGGTGTTCCCTGGCTCTAATAACCCATGGAAACCTCCACCATTCAGCTGAAGCTACAGCAGAAGTGAAGCAATTGTATCTCAAGGCTACTTGTGGAATTAGGATGAAAGTTTTTCTTGCAAATACATCTATGAAGCATTTAGCAGTCCATCAGACACTTATCCTAATGAAAGAGCATACCTCCTTGGTAGCCACAGTGTTGCAAAGTGAAAAGTACATGGCCTTTGGGATTCAGCTGATCTGGGTTTGAACCCCAGCCCTGCGGCCTCAAACAGACAATTTCTTAATCTCAGTTTCCTCATCTGTAAGATAAGGGCAAACTCACTTTAAACTCACAAGGTTTTGTGAGGACTAATGTAACACACCCAGGCACAGAGTAGACAGTCACCAGACATTCACTGTAATCTCCTACATTCCCTTTCTCCACAACTTTCTGACCTCTGTGGGTCCCCAGTGTCTCCTGAGCGCTCCAGTTCTCCCCTCCGCTCCATGATCACATGAAAGCCACCACCCCCCCTTCAAAGCCAGCTTCTACAGCACGAATCTGCTTCCATTAACAAACACTTCTTCCTAACACTCCGTTTCCATCCAGCCTTGTTCCCTTGCTGGCGAAGAGTTGAGATCCCTTGTTGAACACAAAATCAAACACCGCATGTTCTCACTCATAGGCGGGTGTTGAACAATGAGAACCCAAATATCTTTTTAAGTCCTCTGACCTAACATGAGACAGTCATTTCTTCTAAAAATATATATTTAAAATTATAAGATTTAAATTCAGACCTGACAGATGAAACTCAGAGATGTACTTATTTTGTATTCACAAATCGAAAATTGGAAGATAAAATTCTTAAGTCTAGGACAGCTAAAATGGGATACAGGGGCAACCTTTTAAGTCATGAAAGATGTAGTGAAGGAAAGCACAAGTTTGCTCCCTAAGACCTCAGGGCTGGGGCAACCTTTGAAGCCAGAAAGGCGGCATGTTTAGGACAAATAAAGGAAAGAAACACTCCAAAGAGTACCTGGTATGATTTGTTGCAGGTTAAAAAAATTAAATACAGACATTTTTATATATAAATATATGCATATGATATCTACTCAAAATGACAGATTATTTCAATAATTACCTCACCATATGGATTTCAAAGGGGAATCAAGACTATGGAATTCATATAATAAATATTTATGGAGTACCTCCTATGTGCTTGGCACCATTCAAGACTCTAGGAATACACTAGAGAACAAGACAAGCACGTCCCTTCCAGTTAAAATTCCAGTTAACAGGAACAGAAAACCAAATACCACATTTTCACTTATAAGTAGGAGCTAAATGATGAGAACACATGGACGTATAGGACTAACAACACACACTGGGTACCTTGGAGGGTGGAGGAGGGAGAGGATCAGGAAAAATAATGGGTAATAGGCTTAATACCTAGGTGATGAGATAATCTGTACAACAAACCCCCATGACACAAGTTTATCTGTGTAACAAACCTGTACATGTACCCCTGAACTTAAAATATAAGTTAAAAAATTAAATTAAATTCCAGTTAAAAGCCCAGCTCCTCTGTTCTTCAGCATTCCCAAGGCCAATCAAAAGGCAGTGTAGGCTAGGTGTGGTGGCTCACGCCTGTAATCCCAGTACGTTGGGAGGCCAAGGTGGGTGGATCATTTGACATCAGGAGTTTGAGACAAGCTTGGAAAACATGGTAGAACCCTGTCTCTACCAAAAGCCGGGCCTAGTGGTGGGCTCCTGTAATCCCAGCTACTCTGGAGGCTGGGATGAAAATTGCTTGAACCGGGGAGGCAGAAGTTGCCGTGAGCCAAAATCACACCACTGCACTCCAACCTGGGAGACAGAGTGCACCTCCATCTCAAAAGGAAATAAAAGGTGGCTGGTGGTCAGTGTAGGAGCTGATTAAAATCATCTTGGTTGAGGGACACCAGTGAGGGAGACCCTTTCAGACTCCAAACCATGGGGTCCCTGATCTCCAGCAGTCTCCCTCCTGCCTTGAACCCACCAGGAACTGCCCCTGTCCTACTGAGAGGTCATGGCTAATACATCCAGGGGGAAATGAGCTCAGAGGGAAAAGGAAACACCAGGCATTCGGGAAAGAGAACTGCTAGAAAAGAAACATATTGAGCAGCCAATACTTGAACTGACATTAGGGAGACAGAGCAAAACATTTAAACAAGTGTAAAAATATCCTCCCAGAAGAAAACATATTCAACAAAGCAAGAAACAGCAGTTGTAAAGAAGAATCAGATAAAACACTGAAAAATACAGCTGAAGGAAAGAAACTCAAAAGATGCCAAATGTGCACAGATGAATAATTATTGTACAGTCTATGATAAGTGTTGGTGGAGAATGTGGGGACAGTGAATTCTCTTTTGTTCTTTGGAAGGGAAATTAAACAGGGTATAACCATTGAAGGAAATTCATGTGGCAGTATTAAGCAGAATTTTAGAGATACATATGCACACATAAACACATACACACATAAACACACATATACACACATGCATACATATGTTGCAACTTAATGAACCCACTCCTGAGCACAAGGCCCCCAAAATTCTCAAATTTATCCATAAAAGTCATGTTCAAGGCTGTTCACCTAGGCAGTGAGTGTAGCAGTGATTTGAATGTAAGTACAGCATCATGGTATTTCTTTTTTTTTGAGATGGAGTCTTGCTCTGCCACCCAGGCTGAAGTACAGTGGTGCGATCTCAGCTCACGGCAACCTCCACCTCCTGGGTTCAAGCGATTCTCCTGCCTCAGCCTCCTGAGTAGCTGGAATCACAGGCAACCGCCAACATGCCCAGCTAATTTTTGTATTTTCAGCAGAGATGGGGTTTCACCATATTGGTCAGGCTGGTCTCGAACTCCTGACCTCAAGTGATCCACCTGCTTTGGCCTCCCAAAATGCTGGAGTTACAGGCATGAGCCACCACACATGACCAGCATCACGATTTTTCAAACTCTGCACTACCACTTATGAGCTTCTTGAACTTTTTTGGCTTCATTTCTTCTGTAAAATGGGGATAATGATGGAACTTCCCACATCGGATTATTGTAAAGATTAGTCAATACCTATGAAGTGCTTAGACCAGTGCCTGACGTAGCAAGCACTCCATAAATTAAAGCTTTAAAAAATCTTTAATGAACAGAAATCCAACCCTAGGGTAATTCCCCAGAGAAATTTCTGCAAAGGTCCATAATGGGAAAGGTATGAGGATATACATAGGACTGTCAGTGATAACCAGGAGTTGTAGACACTGAAGTTTTATGTAAACTAAGGTGGACACATGCTGTGCAAAACCAACAGAGGTCAGAAGTCATTAGAAATAATAAAGTAGACACATAGGCAGCAATATTAAATCTTCTAAATAAAAATACAGTACAAAGGCCAGGTGCAGTGGTTCACCCTGTAACCCCAGCACTTTGGGAGGCCGAGGAGGGCGGGTCATGAGGTCAAGAGATCCTGGCCAACATGGTGAAACCCGTCTCTACTAAACATACAAAAATTACCCAGGCACAGTGGCGCTCACCTGTAGTCCCAGCTACTTGGGAGGCTGAGGCAGGAGAATCGCTTGAACCTGGGAGGCGGAGGTTGCTGTGAGCCGAGATTGCACCACTGCTCTCCAGCCTGGCAAGAGAGCAAGACTCCGTCTCAAAAAAAAAGTACAAAGTGAATAAACCAAGAAACACAAATAGAGTCATAAAGTAATGTAAATTGTTAAAAACATGCACAGAACTATAGATACCTGAATAATTTAGGATATGTATATGCACATATCTTCCTCTGAAATATGTTATATATAAAATAAAATATTATAGTCATTATCTAGGGGGGAGAAGAAATGGGAGTGGGGTTGGGGTTGGAAAATAAAACTAGAGAGACCAGGACCTGGCATAGACTATTGATGATAAAATGCCATATTCTGAAGAGTATCATCAACTCGACTCCTAGCCCCTTAGGGGAACTGAGAGAGAGCACTGTAGAGAATACATGAGGCTGGTTGCAGGTAGCACAACTAAATCAGGAATGCCTAGGGTCAAGGCATGGATGTATGACAGCAATGTAACAGCTAATACAGTCAATCAATCAATATTAGTAAATGAGCAAAGGCAATGTGGAAGGAGAGCCTGACAGCAGAGCATTTCTGTTTGTTCAAATGCAAGTACGTTCCTCACATTACAGAACTGAAGGAAATTAGAGGACAAAGGTCAGAGGCTTTCCCTCCCATTCTACAAAGTAACACACACCAAACTCTTTACAAAGATGTGGAGGGGAAATGATGTCTCACTACCCCTGAATGCAGTTTCAGAGAAGCTACTCTGGACTGGCCTGAACATGACTTTGCTAATAGTTTGACTTCCAATTCATGGATGGAATAACATACATCAAATGTGAAATAATTTTTTTAACCAGTGTCGATATGAGATTTCAGATTGCTGTATATATCTAGTTTACTACGTCTGACTTCTGTATGATTGTCCACAGCCTTCTGCTGGTTTTTTTGAAGCTGGGCCAGGGGGCAGATGTCACCTATTATATAACTCATTGTAAATTAAATGTTCCTGGTTAAATCACAGATCTTGCTAGAAGCATGCCCTGGGCTTTGTCAAAAATACAAGGAGCTGCTACAATATATTTCTGGGTGATCAAGTTATAACTCCTGTAAATTAAATTTACAGAGCTCATTCGCTTTTATTCCAAGCAGTAACCATGGCGTTCGCTTTAAATCATTACAAGTGCAGTAGATATATTGATTACTGCCAGGCCTGTCATTACGAATCTCAGTTTAAGCACTGCTGGAGCGAATTCTAAAGTTTAATTAGTATCCCCGTCTGGTGTTGTAAAACACAAGTCCAGGCATATGGGAAAGAAAAACGAGTTAATGTGAATCATCTTGAAAACATGAAGCCAGCAGACAGAGCAAAGTAGATAGCTGAATTTGTTCTGAATCAAAGTGACTTGCCTTGACGTCTGTACTGCATTACGTAACTGGGTTGGGAGAAAACATTCACTTCATCTTCTCAAGAAGACAACTATTTTCTAGGACAGTTGAGAAGGAGCAAATAGCAGCCATTGGTTCAAGCTGACTCAGAAACACGTGGATAGCTGCACTGGCCGTCTCTAGACAGTCACGAACAGAAGCTCCGAGGGACAGGCCCCTGGAGAAACCAACCAGCTGTCCTTCATACCACCAACTCTAAAAAGGAGAGGGTGACACCTCAGGTGTATCACAGGCACACTGTGGGACCTATGCTCTTAAGTCTGTTACCAAAACACCTGGGTTTAGTCTAGGTCCTGCTGTTCCCTGCACAAAGCCAATCATTGAGATGACCGTTAATGCCGAGGAAGCACACAATATCAGGTGCTATAGTTGGGGAAATGAGAGATCAATCTCTCTGACCACTAAAATCAGGGGTTTATATAGCAGGGAAGAAATGTACCAATGTATGAAAACCAGGAACTCCAGAGGAGTGAAGAACCAATTATGATAAGTGAGAGGCCTGGAGTCTCACTGTCTGGATGCAAAGATCTAGTGAGTTTCAGTTCTCTGATACTGTCTCAGAGGCCTGGGGGTCCTTTCCTGAGGAACTCAGATAAATGTTAAGTTTGAAGCTTTAAGACTAGGAGGGTCAGTTTCTATGTTTATCAAAAACAAAAACTGTTTATAGAACTACTGGGTCAGTTTCAAGTTCTTCATAAATTAGTCCAAACTTTTAAAAATGTAATGTTATTTCCTGTTCTTACCACCTTTAGGATTCATGAGTAGTATGTCCTCCCCTTGGGAAAGGGAATTTGCCTGGTGTTCACAGTGCCCAGCCAGCACCAGGGGAGGGGAACTGGATAACACCAAAGAATGTCCCACCAGAGTTCCACGCAGAATGCTCAGCCTGACAACTCCAGCCCCAGCCACGCTCTCTGCCTCCGTCCGTCCCTCCTCTGCAGGAGCCATAACTTCAGAGTGCAGGGAACGTCCTCACCATGTCCTGATTTCCCTTGTGGAGCCACTCAGTCAACTCCTCTCACCTGATCCATTGTCCACAGACGCCTGCTGCTTCTCAGCCTTTCAGCAGAGCCCTGGAAGCAGCCCTCTCATCACTGAGCCCCCTGTCAGTGTCCTCTGAGCCTGCCTGCCTGGCCCATTGCTTGACGGTTTCTCCTCACCATGACCCCCTGTGCAGGATCTTCACTTCTCCAGCACGGGCATCCCCAGACCAGGCAAGCCTATCCCCTCTGGGCTCTGCCCTTCACCTTTTCCAAACTTCCCATCTCCCGCAGCCTCGCTTGCTCCTCCGTTGGAGCCCCAGCTACCAGTTTCCCTTGATGCTAACCAGGCCTGGGTAGAATTTGCAGGGCCCAGTCCAAAATGCCCCCAAACCCACATAGAGAACCAAAGGGACTGCAACCTCTGTACCAATGCACTTGGCACCTAGATGAGGGGCTGACCGCGAATCCTCACCAGGTGCCTGCAGCACACCAGGAAGAGCCAGCCTAAGGAGGGCGTGGCCATCAACTACCCTCACCTGGAGATGCCAGAGCCCGCACGCCTGGCTCCAGCATTTCCACGCCAGCACTCAATCCCCCATGGGGCAGAGAGCGAGGGCAGAACACAGAAACACGACATCACCCCTCCACAACACATCCTGTTGGGGACTCAGGCTGAGGACAGCCAGGATCCCAGGGCAGGTGGGCAGCGGGAGCTGGGTCAGACTCTGCACAGGAGGCAGCTAAAAACAGTCCTTGGGAGGCAGACAGTGCAGGAACGGAGGCGCCAAGCCCCAGGCACGCTCCACTGCCCACTGGACCTTCCTTACAAAACACACACTCTAAGATAAAATGAGAATTTCAAGTGGCAAGCATGCAACCTTTGGGCTCAGTGGCCCACGCAGACCCCAACTCACCCACCTCATAATTCCCTGGCCTCCTCCAGTCCAGCATCCTTCCCTCCACCGGGCCTTAGCAGCTCCTTCCATAGGTTTTGCTCCGGACCCTGTCAACCCGAGGAGAGAGCCACAGCTCAAGACAAAATCCTGAGCTTGGAGGCTCCACCCAGCCAAGCAAGGTGGAGGCCTGAAGTTCCACTTACTGTGGTGGCTGAGGCCTGAGGCTGGAGGGAAATGCTCCTCGCGGGACTTGCAACAAGGATGTGGCCAGGTTGCCTAACGAGGGGTGAACTGACCCAGGTTGGAAACAGAGCAGATGGAAAATTCCTGGGCTAATCAGTAGTGGAATTTCACCTGCTAACGGCCACTGATCTCCAGCCTGGCCGATACAGCAAGGTACTATCTCTAAAAGAAATATAAAATTGGTTTTTAAACAGAAGCTACACCTGTTAGAGGAATCCCTGGTTCTCAGGCCTCTGGTTTAATAAAACATGACTAAAGTGACTACATTTTTTTTTTTTTTTTTTTCTGCAGAGTCTTACTCTATTGCCCGGGCTAGGGCAGTGGTGCAGTCTTGAGTCACTGCAACCTCCGCCTCCCAGGTTCAAGCGATTCTCATGCCTCAGTCTCCCATGTAGCTGGGATCACAAGCATCGCCACGGTGCCTGGCTAGTTTTTGTATTTTTAGTAGAGACAGCGTTTCACCATGTTGGCCAAGCTGGTCTCAAACTCTTGGCCTCAGTGACCTAAGATTTCACCTTGGCCTCCCAAGTGACTACATCTTAAAGTACATAGCGGGGTACTCACAAGGCACCTAAAAGGTTAATGTTAGGGTCTGAAAACATCTAAATCCCAAGCTGACCACCAATTATAATTACAGAATATCTATGGCCATATGGAACATCTGCCACCAAGCCTGCAGGATGTCCAGATGTCCTAAGAGTGCAGCCCACTTTACTGAAAGATAACCCAATGATCAGGCTTAAAGGATTAATCATCATTGATAGCACCAATAACCCCTACCTTTAGTGAGAACATCTGCACATTCCAAGTTTAATTATAGCTCCTTACAGTTTTTCTTTCTTTCTTTCTTTCTTTTTTTTTTTTTTTTTGAGACAAGGTCTCGCTCTGTCACCCAGGCTGGAGTGCAGTGGCATGATCCCAGCTCACAGCAGCCTCTGCCTCCCAGGTTCAAGCAGTTCTCCCACCTTAGCCTCCCCAGTAGCTGGGATTACAGGGCCTGCCACTATGCCTGGCTAATTGTTGCATTTTTAGTAGGGACAGGGGTTCACTATGTTGGCCAGGCTGGTCTCAAACTTCTGACCTCAGGTGATCCACCCGCCTCGCGTCCCAAAGTGCTGGGATTACAGGCTTGAGCCACCGTGCCCAGCCACAGTCGCTTATAAGTAGAAGCACTAACAAAGGATCCTGCTTTCTGAGGACGCCCTATTGTGATTCTATAATGGAATAGTTTCCAATAAACTTGCTTCTTTCATTGTGCTCTGGGACTCACCTCTCTTCCCTGTGAGAGATACAAGAACCCTCTCTTGGGGTCTGGATGGGGACCCTGTTTTCTGGCAGTACACTCACACTGGAGAGAAGGACCTATGGATGCTTCCCCACAAGCCTCTCCTATGTATTCTTTCTCCTGCTCCTACTGCCCCAAACCTCCTCTTCAATGCTACCCAGAGGTGCTGGCCCCTGTGGAGTCCCCCAGCCTGGCAGGGACCTCCCAAACTGCCCTGGAGCTGAGGATAACCACTTTAGGAACAAGTTCATCGGCTTGAGGAACTCTCTCCCTCTCTTGTCCTTCAGCCACAGGCTCTGCCAGCCCCCAGTCCTGGGCCAACAAGGAGCCTCAGCATTCAATGCTGGCTCCAGACCTCACCTGGCTCAATACCCCACCCCTCAGAAACTCCCAGGGAGGGCTCCTTGCATGGGGTACCAGCCCTGTGATCTCTGATCAACAAAACAAACAAACCCTGACTGGTTAAAAGGAATGTAAACCAAGAACTAGCAAGAAACAGGTTTTCATATAAACACTTAAGTAGATATTTTAACAGAAATGAAATCAACATCTTGGGGAAACTAAAATATAACATATCAGCTTCTGGTCTCCTGGTTTCTCCCAGGTTTTCCAACATGGCAATGACTGCCATCTATTTTGTCATCAAAGAATCACAGAAAAGGAAGAAGCTAGACTTTTTAAGTTCTACATGTTTTCAGTGTAAATTGTTTTTAATCACTAAATGCATCTACCTCCTCCTGCAAGACTCCCTGGCTCTCCCTACTTCCTGTGAAACTGTGGGGAGAACCCTGGGCTTTGTACTCAGGACTAGGGATGGACAGAGAAGAATCCTACTCTCCTCGAAGCTGCTGTGAAGCAACTGCATTTGAAAAAATAGCTTCCTCAAGCTAAAAAGCTTCTGCAGAGCAAAGGAAACAACACAGTGAAAAGATAACCCATACAATAGGAGAAAATATTTGCAAACTTCATCTGACAAGAGACTAATAACCAGAATATATAAGGATCTCAAACAACTCAATAGCAAAGAATAAAAATAATCTGATGAAAAAACTGGGCAAAAGATTTGAACAGGCATTTCTCAAAAGAAGACATACACATGGCCAACAGGTATATGAAAAAATGCTCCATATCACTAATCGTCAGAGAAATGCAAATCAAAACCACAATGAGATATCATTTCACCCCAGTTAAAATGGCTTGTATCAAAAAGGCAGGCAATGGGTACAAAAAGTCATTAGAATTAATGAATAAGGCTTAGTATTTGATGGCACAACAGGGCGACTATAGTCAATAATAATTTAATCTTACATTTCAAAACAACTAAAAGAGTATAATTGAACTGCTGGTAACACAAAGGATAAATGCTTGACGGGATGGATACCCCATTTTCCATTTATGATTTTACACATAGCATGCCTATATCAAAACAGCTAACGTACCCCATAAATATATATTAAGAATTAAAAATTAAAATAATTTTTTAAATAAAAGAATTAAAAATAAAAATAAGTGTAAATAAAGTCAGGCAATAACAGATCTAGCGAGGATATGGAGAAAGGGGAACCCTCATACACTGTTGGTGGGAACGTAAATTAGAACAGTATGGAGGTTCCACAAAAAACTAAAAATAGAACTACCGTTTGGTCCAGCAATTTTACTGCTGGGTATATACCCAAAAGAAAGGAAATCAGTATATTAAAGAGATATCTGCCCTCCCATGTTTATTGCAGTAGTAGTAGCAGTAGTAGTTGTCGAAGTAGTTTTAGTTGTAGTAGTTGCAGTAGTACTAGTTGTAGTAGTTGTAGTAGTACTAGTTGCAGTTGTAGTAATACTAGTTGTAGTAGTAGAAGTTGTTGTTGTAGTAGCAGCAGTAGTAGTAGTACTAGTTGTAGTAGTACCAGTTGTAGTAGTTGTAGTAGCACTAGTTGTAGTAGTAGAAGTTGTTGTAGTAGTAGCAGCAGTAGTAGTAGCTGTGGTAGTAGTTATAGTAGTAGTTGTAGAAGTAGCAGTTGTACTAGTAGTAGTTGTAGTAGTAATAGTTGTAGTAGTTGCAGTAGTTGTAGTTGTAGTAGTAGTTGTAGTAGTTGTAATTAGTAGTAGTTGTAGTAGTAGTTGTAGTAGTCACAGCAGCACTAGCAGTAGTAGTAACTAGGTTTTGTGAGTGCTTTGCATGTGCCAGATTCCATCTGTGTTAAATGCCTTACAGTTTAACATGGATAAACTACAGCCAATAGAAAATTTCACTTCACAATTTTTCCTTCTTTTTTAGCTGCTGAGAAATCTGTCTGTGTTTTCTTCCTGGCATGAGGTCCTAAAATCATTTCCAATCCAGCAAGCAGAACAGTCCCTGCCAAAGAAAAAGAGAAAAACTCCTCAACATCATATATCTGGAGGTGGAAGGAGGGGACATGCCCGTTGCTGTGTTAAAGGATTGAGAAGTCACTCAGTGAAGAAGCATGTTGGAATATCTGTACCCAGTGTTTCCCAAACTTATTTGACCATGGAGAAAGTAATTTTTTTTTTCTGAGGCAGACTTTCACTCTCGTTGCCCAGGCTGGAGTGCAATGGCACCATCTCAGCTCACTGCAACCTCCGCCTCCTGAGTTCAAGCGATTCTCCAGCCTCAGCCTCCCAAGTAGCTGGGATTACAGGCACCCACCAGCACACCTGGTTAATTTTTTAAATATTTTTTGTAGAGACTGGGTTTTACCATGTTGGCCAGGCTGGTTTTGAACTCCTGACCTCAAGTCATCTGCCTGCCTCGGCCTCCCAAAGTGCTAGGATTACCGGCATGAGCCACCACACCCAGCGGGAGCAAGTAATTTTGGGCATCACAGATGCCCAAACTCCTCAGTTTATGCTTGGGAAAATGCTGATGTGGGCAAAAGAGAAGTTTCTGAGTCAGGCTGAGTTTTAATTCTGCCCTTTAGCAGCTGTTCACTGTTGGGCAAGGTACAGTGAGACCTAGGATAATATTACCAACATTTAGTGTGAGGTAAGGAGTAGCTTCAAGACATCTAAAGTTCCTGGCACACAATAGATTTCCAGTAACTGACAGCTATTTTTATTATTTCTCAGAAGAAATAGCACCAGCATAGCTCTAGACAACTCCAAGTCCCTCCCCTTAGGGCACCTCAAACCTCTCCCTCAACACTCTAAATGCCCTTAGTCAATATATTATTAATAACTCCAATTCTGTCCCTTCTAGGGATGAGGATGTGGTGAAATAATTGGCCAAGGTGATCACTAAAAAACCATCCAACTCTCAGGTTCTTTGGAAAACAGTTTAGGCAAGGCAGAGCCAGCCCGAAGGCCCAGGTGCTGGGTGGTCCTAGCAATGCCCTTGGGACCCAGCCAGGAGGACTGAGGGCTGGAGAAACAGGATTGAGGCTTATGGAAATGATACTATGGAGAACTACCACGTAGGCTGTAGAAGAAATCTCTCCACTCCAGGTTATTTGAGTTCAAATACCTGGAAGCTATTTTACGACTCTAGATAACAGACAGCAAGCACAACAAACTCTGGTCTATAGACAATTTCGTCCTGCTCTTGGAGGTTCAGCTGACTTCTCTTTACCCACCTTGCTTCCATTTACACATTCATTTTAATATTCCTGATCTATGACTGTATCTGCCTTCTGACCCTTCTCTTGAACTGGTGTATTAGTCCATTTTCACACTGCTGATAAAGATGTACCCAAGACTGGGTAATTTAGAAACAAAAAGAGGTTTAATGGACTCACAGTTCCACGTGGCTGGGGAGGCCACAGAATCATGGTGGAAGGCAAAAGGCAAGTTTTACACGGTGGCAGACAAGACAGAATGAGAGCCAAGCAAAAGGAGAAAGCTCTTATAAAACCATCAGATCTTGTAAGACTTAGTCATTACCACAAGAACGGTATGGGGGACACCACCCCATGATTCAGTTATTCCCCACCAGGTCCCTCCCACAACACGTGGGAATTATAAGAGCTACAATTCAAGATGAGATCTGAGTGGGGACACAGCCAAACTATATCAACTGGTTACAACATCTGCCTAGTTTCCTCACCAACTAATGTATAAAATATAACCTTTAATACATGTTCATTTTTATATCTGTATGGAAGCCATGATTTCCCTTTTGTGAAAATTATCTTTTAAGAGTACTAAGAGAGGATTTTGTCTCCAGGAATAAACTTTGTGGTCTTTTGTTTTATAAATTAACCATGGGATGGAGTGTGTGCAATTGCCAGAAGGGGAGGGAAGTTACTTTAGATTTTAAAAGACATAAGAAACAGAATGGCCTAATGCAGTGCTCTCAATTTAGAAACCAACTGTTTAGAGTCATCTTTTAGATAATTGGGAAGATTTAACTATGGACTGAGCGGTAGATTACTACAAAGAATTATTGTTGATTACGTGTTATATCTAATAATGACAATGAAATAATGTAAGAAAATATTCATATTTTTGGCACACACACTAAAAATGTAGGGGTGAAATCATATGATGTCTTGAATTTGTTATAAAGTAATTGACAAAAAGGCTAAATGAATAAAATGTGGCTAAATATTGATAGTTATTAAATCTGCATGAGGGGTATACAGGATTTTATTATATTACTGTATTTGTTTTCTCTACTTTTGCAAGTTTAGATTGTTTTTTGTTTGTTTTGGTTTTGGTTTTTTTGAGATGGAGTCTCACTCTGTCACCCAGGCTGGAGTTCAATGGCGTGATCTTGGCTCACTGCAACCTCCACCTCCCGGTTCAAGCGATTCTCCTGCCTCAGCCTCCCGAATAGCTGGGATTACAGGCATGTGCCACCACACCTGGCTAATTTTTGTATTTTTAGTAGAGATGAGGTTTCACCATGTTGGCCAGGCTGATCTCGATTTCCTGACCTTGTGATCCACCCACCTTGGCCTCCCAAAGTGCTAGAATTACAGATGTGAGAAACCATACCTGGCCAGATTGTTTTATTTAAAAAAAAATTTATCAGCCCCCAAAAAGTGAACTAAAGCAATTCTGCTCCAGGCTCCAGCCCTCCTTGTGTTGTTAATCCAGTTCACTCTCCTGATCACAAGGACCCTCACACTTGGCTTCCCAAAGTGATAGTAGCTACTACTGCATGACTGGGTCCCAAGCGACTTACCATTTCAGACCTTGATCTGCCAAAACCAGCTCTACCCTGTATCAACAAAAAGAGTCGAACTCTGTAAAATATTTGAAGAGTTTTATTCTGAGCCAAATATGAGGGACGATGGCCCATGACACAGCCCTCAGGAGGTCCTGAGAACATGTACCTAAGGTGGACAGGGTGCGGCTTGGTTTTATACATTGTAGGGAGGCATGAGACGTCAATCAAATACATTTAAGTAATACATTGGTTTGGTCTAGAAAGGTGGGACAGCTCAAAGGTGGTGGGTGGGAATACTTTCAGCTTATAGGTAAATTTAAACATTTTCTGGTTTACAATTGATTGAGTTTGTCTAAAGACCTGGGATCAACAGAAAAGAATGTCTGGGTTAAGATAAAGGGTTGTGGAGACCCAAGTTTTTATTTGTCAGGGAAGCCTTCAGGTAGTAGTAGGCTTCAGAGAGAATAGATTGTAAAACATTTCTTATCAGACTTGATGTCTGTGTTGATGTTAACACCGCAGAAGTATAATGAGACATGTCCAACCTTCATTTCCTGTTATGGCCTGAAACAGTCTCTCCGTTTAAATTTTAAAAGAACCCTGGTTGAGAAGAAAGTCCATTCAGATGATTTGAGGGCCTTAGAATTTTAGTTTTGGTGTATAACTATAAACGTGCAGGTCCTTGTGTTGAAGAAGGGGCCCCCAGTCAAGTTCCCCTTTTCCCCAGGTAATTTTCTTTAAGGCACCTCACAGCCCTTTGCTGCCACAGGACCTGGTTGACACCTCTCTTCTTCATTAGGAGAGATTTCTCTGGCTTTCACTCCAGACACCTTGAGCAGAGTGGTGAAGTCTCTGGTGATCTTCAACCCTGAGTCCCACAAATTAACTATCTTCTTCTCTGGGGCCAACAGGGTTTGATCTATTGGAAAGGGCTCCCTGGGCTCTGCTCTCTCTTAAGGTTTAATAAGTAACAGAAACACATCAAAGAGACTGGTACTGTCCTTACTGCGTATGCATTTTCTTTCTTTCTGTCCTGTCTATGCCAATAAACATTAAGGACTTCGAGCACTAAAAAGATATGAATTTTGACTTACCAGTCTCCCTGATACAGGTATTATCCCATTAATATTCTATAAGAAGCAATTATTATAGCCATATAACAGGTTCTTCTTTCCCACTGCCTAGACACAGACAGTTTATCAAGACATGGGATTGCAATACAGAAAGAGTTTAATTCACACAGAACCAGCTGTATGGAAGACTGGAGTTTTACTATCACTCAAATCAGTTTCCCTGAAAACTCAAGGATCAGGGTTTTTAAGAAAAATTTAGTGGCTATGGGCCAGTGATTCAGGAGTGCTGATTGGTTGGCTTGAGATGAAATAAGAGGGAATCAAAGTTGTCCACTTTCACTGAGTCAGTTCCTGGGTGGGGGCCACAAGACCAGATGAGCCAGTTTATTGATCTAGGGGGTGGCGACTGATCCATCAAGGATCTACAGGGTCTGCAAAATATCTCAAACACTGATCTTAGGTTTTATAATAGTGATGTTATCCCCAAGAGCAATTTGGGGAGGGTCAGCGTCTTGTACCTTCTAGCTGCATGACTCCTAAACCATAATTCCTAATCTTGTGGCTAATTTATTAGTCCTACAAAAGCAGTCTAGTACCAAGGCAGGAAGGGGGTTTGTTTTGGGAAAGGGCTGTTAGTGTTTTTGTTTTAAAGTAAAACTATGAACTAAGTTCTTTCCAAAGTTAGTTTGGCCTATGCCCAAGAATGAACTAAAACAGCTTGGAGGTTAGAAGCAAGATGGAGTTGGTTAGGTCAGATCTCTTTCACTGTCATAATTTTCTCAATAATCACTGTGCAACAGCAGTTTCATTATTATTTCTACAAACTAAGAAAAAATTATTTTAAAAGTCAATGCCATTCCACTCCAACTACACTAACTGAGCCATAACAAATTGAGAGATGAGTCATCTGTGTACACGTGGACTTAGGTTTTTAACTCATATTGGAAATGTCATTTCCTTTATTCATCTTACGAACTGACTCCATAAAATTCTTTATGTCAAACACTTCTCAACCACGTGGGCTAACAAATCAAAGTAGAAAGTAAAATAATGGTCACTTTCAATCATTTATTTGACCTATGTGATTAAAGTAAGCATTGTAAGCCCTGGATTTATATAGCTTTTAAACTTTTAGACAGAGAACTTTTACATACATTTTCCTGTAAGCTTGTTGGACAGGTATGGCTATGCTGGTTGGAAAGCTTCAGAAACAAGGCACCAATAACTAAATATTTTAGATCAAACAGTATCAGACAGGATTTGTGTTTAATTTTCAGATAAATACAGTTGATTCTCACAATTCATGCTAGTTATGTTCTATAAAGTCACCACAAACACTGAATTAGCAAATACTTCTCCTAGGGAAACACTGAGTTACAGGTTCCTGCAAGCCCCACTCACGTTTTTCTCAACTGATCACTATATAACCTTGTTTTTTGTGTGTTTCTATATAGAGACATCTCATTTCAAGACCAGCCTGGCCAACATGGTGAAACCCCATCTCTACTAAAACTACAAAAATTAGCTGGGCATGGTGGCACGCCTCTGCTATTCCAGCTACTCGGGAGGCTGAGGCAGCAGAATTGCTTGAATCCAGGAGGCAGAGGTTGCAGTGAGCCGAGATTGTGCCACTGCACTCCAGCCTGGGTGACAAAGCAAAACTCTGTCTCAAATAAATAAATTAATAAAATAAAATAAAATAAAATACAGTGTGTATTTTATGTTTAAAGCATATCTCAATTCAGACAAGCCACATCTCAAGTGGTCAATAGCCATGTGTGGCTGGCTGGCAGTCACCGTATTGGACAACACATGTATGCAACGTTAAGGTGACAAGATTCCTGTATTTTGATTCAATGGCAGATTTATTACATCATTTCCAATTTCCATTTTTTAGAAAACATTAGGTCTTCATGGTCCTTTTAGTCTTTCTAAACTTTCAATTCTCCTTTTAGCAAAAGAAAAATAATACTCCACATATCACTATATTTTGATGTTCAGTGTTACAAAGTACTTATTTCAGTGTCAGACAAAATGTCAAAAGAAAAAAAAACTGATTCAAATAAAATGAAAGTCATAAGAGCCAAACTTGTTCTTAAATCTTCACATGCACATTTACCATCAGTTCCTTGTAGATCTGCATTTCAAGAGGAAATATCACAATGCAGGATAGTGACTGTGTCAGGACATCCGAAAACCACTCCAACCCTCTTCTGTGGCTGGGATTGCAGGGAGGTATTTGGAAGGGTCAGGAGAGCCTTAGGTTTATAGTGTACTTCTTACTAATGTCACAGGATCTTCTGAGTGTCATCTCCCCAGCCGGAAACCTCTGTGGGTGGTGGTGCCGTTGCCCGAGTTTGGCTCGGCCGGCTGGGCTCATTCCACCCACTGGGCCCAGGAGGCTGCAGTCGACCCACACGACTGGCTCAGATCCCACACCTGCCAAGGGCAAGCCAGGCGCAGAGTGGTGAGGGGTGTGGAAGTGCACGAGCATGGGGTCTGGCTACTGCGCACAGCCAGGCAGGCCAGCTGCTTTAGCGGGATGGGTAGCTCCAGGCACCAGCACAGCACCAGCTCCATGCGAGGCTGCAGCTGGATCAGACATACTACAATTGGTTTCCCCTGTGTGCACCAGTGTCTGGACAGAGGACACAGTAGCTTAGAAATGCCTGGAGCTGCGGAGCCCTAAAGAGGAGCCTCTAGGTCTGGGCTTCCTGAAGGGCCGCAGCTCTTCTCTCTTTCTCATCACCTGCAACTTGGCAAACAGGTGTGTGTTTCAACCCTGTTTGTGTTACAGCTCTTTCAGTCCCACCCTTCGGGGTTGCTGAGTTATTGTCCTGCATCCAGGAAGAATGAGACACATGGACAAATGGAGGGTGAGCAAGGTGGAGAAGAGTTATTGAGCTACAGTACAGCTCTCAGGAGAGCCGAAGTGGGCAGCTCCTATCCACAGGCAGGTCATCCCAACATCTGTGCAGCCCTCAGCAGAGAGGAGACCCGGAGTGGGTAGCTCCTGTCCACAAACAGGTCATCCTGACATCTCTGCAGCTCTCAGCAGAGAGAAGACCAGGAGTGGGTGGCTCCTGTCTGCCAGGAGGTCTTCCTGATGTCTGCCTGAGTCAGGTTGAATGGGGGAAGTGTTTATGGGCTCAGAAGGGAGAAAGTACATGCTGATTGGTCCCTGGATGGCCATGGGTGGGCCCAGAAGCAGCACCTTAAGTTCTCACTCCAGGCTGCGGACTCCACCTTGCTCCCAGGCTTCAGGCTATCCCTGGCTTGAAGGTGGGCAGGGACCTGCCAGTTTTTACCCAGGAACCTGTTTGTCTCCCACCATCAATGTGCCATCCATGGTGCCCAGGCTGTTCATGCCAAGGGATGCTTTCAGTCTCACATGGAGCCACCCTCAGCACCTCCCAGCCTCCCTCCCACACTCTTTGTTGCCCAAAGTCCAGAGAGGGCTGAGGCAGCGTGTCAGCACCACCCTGAGCACATGCACACTGGGTGAGTCAACAGCACCCAGGCTTGGCTACAGCTTTGCTCCACATCAGAGCGGGTGCTGGATGTGGGGAGAGGCCAGGGAGTGACAGCAGGCACTTCTGAGCCTGTGGGGTTAGGCTGGGCTTCCCGAGCCCCAAAGAGTGCAGAGATGCCAGGGCCTGGAGCTGCAGCTGCACCCAAGAGCCTGGGCTCCCACTTGTTCCTGGCCCCCAAGAGCACAGGAAATCCAAGGCCTGGAGCCTGTCCCAGCTCCTGCTGGCTTCCTGTGGGGCACAGCCCCGATCACATCCTCCATCCCCACTGCAGTCAGCATCTTCACAGTGGCCACTCCAGAGGGCCACCACTGCCATCACTAATTCCCTCTTTCAGAATTACCTTGAAGCCTCAGAAGACCCAGCACTCTGTGAGGGAAGAAAGAGAATAAAAGCTTCCACCCACTCCCAGATTCAGCCCCGCAGGCCTTGCATTTCCCAAGTCCCTGCCTTCTGTATCCCACAGAGATTGTTTGCCTTTAACCATGGTGCTCCAGGTGAGCTAGGCTATGGCAGGGCCTTTGCTACCTTCATCAACACCTTTCCTTAGCCAACCTCAATAAACAGTCATCTAAATTAAAACAGTGGACAGCAATACGAAAACACACACACACACACACACACACACACACACACACACACACACACACACACACACACACACACACACACACACACACACGAAGTTCCCTGATATTAGCTACTTTCCAGACACACTTTGGTTCCAAAGCCAAATTCTGGAGCTGGCTCTGACAGAGGCCACCAGGTCTAAGACCCAAAGTTCAGTGCCAGCCTCAAAGGATACAAGACAGAGGCAGACTGGCAGGACTCAGAGGCTCCATTCAACTTTGCCCCTCTTGAAGCTACAAGGCAGGGAATGCCTGGGGCTACCAGGTATTAGAGCTGGAAGAGGAAGGAAAGATTCTCCCTAGAGTCTTTGCAAAGAGAGCAAAGCCCTGCTGACACTTCTGGCTTCCAGAACTGTGAGAGAATGCGTTTGTGTTGTTTGAAGATGTCCATGTTTGTGGTGATTTGTGATAACAGCCCTAGGAAACGAATGCACTATGTGTCAGGCATCCTAATTGTTGGATCGGCTGGATCCTGGAAGAACTGAGCTCACCTGGGAGCTCTGACTCCCCTGGCAGGCAGAAGGGAACTTTGAATGGTGACCATTGTGCCAGGAAATGGTTATTTATATGAAAGCTGTTGGTTGGAAGAGGAATGGTTAGAACAGTGGTTCTCAAACTTGGTTGATTACCAGAATCCCTAGGGCTATTTTTAAATATCCAGGTTCTTAGGGCTCATCCACAACCTTATAAATCAGAGTTTCTAGTAGTACAGCCAATAATCTGAATTTTGAAGGGTCCCCTGCCGTTTCTGCTTTTCGACTTGGTCTTATCTCTATGCCAAGGTGAGAGGGGTTTTACATCTCTATGACATGTGTGTAACAGGTGCCATCCTGCCCAGAGGAGGGCAGAGACAAGAAGACTTCTGAGCTCTTATCACAGCCAGGAAAGCTTGGGTAAACAGAACCAAGGGATCATGGAAGCCTCTCACACAAAGCTTAAGAGGGGAAGATGCCTTCTTTTAGGGTTCAAAGCGCATTTCTCATTCTTGAAAATGGACAGCAGATTTATCAGGAGGGGTTGGGAGTGGTCTGTGGAGTGAAGAATTAACCTTGACCGAAGATAGGTTTAATATTTTGTGCCCCATCTTGGGAGGTAACTTCTAAGCCACTGGGATGTTCTGGCCAATAAGAATGCCTTTGTTTACCTAGGGGCTTTGGGCCATGCTAGAGAGTCTTTTCTAACAGTGAGATTCATCATGGGGGTATGGGGCCATATGGTATTAATTTGACCTCCTGAGGGGCTAGAGACTAAGATCAGCCTTATAGTTGTCAGACATATCTGTATGACCAACCTCCAGTGAAAGTTCTGGATGCCAGGCAGGCCCTGGCAGGTTGATGATACTCCATATGTCATATCACACATTGTTGCTAAGAGAAATAAGCTTTGCTAACTACACCACAGGGAGCGGATGACTGAGTGCTCTGTGCCTGCCCTCTCCTGGACCATGCTCTATTAACCTTTTTGCATTACTAATTTTTATCTATATCATTTCACTGTAATAAATTGCAGCCATGTGGCCGGGTATGGTGGCTCATGCCTGTAATACCAGCACTTTGGGAGGCCAGGGAAGGTGGATCACTTAAGGTCAGGGGTTTGAGACCAGCCTGGCCAATATGGTGAAACCCCATCTCTACTAAAAATACAAAAATTAGCCAGGTGTGGTGGTGCACGCCTGTAATGCCAGATACTTGGGAGGCTTAGGTAGGAGAATCAATTGAACCCAGAAGGCAGAGATTGCAGCGAGCCGAGATTGCGCCACTGCAGTCCAGCCTGGGCGACAGATCGAGACTCTGTCTCAAAATAAATAAATAAACTGTAGCCATGAGTATAACTGCTTAGCTGAGTTCCATGAATCCTAGCAAACTATTGAACCTGAAGGTGATCTTGGAGATATTCCCAAATCATAATCATAAATAAAGTTTTGTGACTAGTGTTTCTTCACTTAACAATAGAGCATAACTGCATTTTGTATTACTAAACATTTTCCATCATTTCAATGGCTGCATAATATTCCAATATATGGCTAACCCCAAGCTTACTTTACTATTATTCCTGTTTTACTACATTACTTTATCTCTATTATTGGAACTTTAGATAGTATCTGAATTTTCCCTATGAAAATATTGCTGAAAATAGCATAATTATAAGTAGATGTATTTGTTTATCCATCATTATGACTTTATAATAAATTCCTAGAGGTGGATTAGTATGCTCCATCAAATGGTATGCATATTTGTTTCACAACACCAAAGGGTCTTCCTAAATATTCTACCAGTTTACATTCCTCATACCCTTGACAATTCTGTGCATTAGCATTTTTTCATTCTGCCAAATTAAGAGAAGGAAAATGCTATCTGAATATTAGTTTAATTTGCTTTAATTTGTACTTCATTGATTACTAATGGGGGTGGACAGCTTTTTCAGATGTTTTTATTAGTCCTTTGAGAACTCCCTATGGGATATGATCATTTAGGAGATTCTTGATCTGTTTTTTTCCAGTTTGCACCAATTCACACTCCCACCAGCAGTATTTGAGAATTCCTGACTAGAGAAGGGCTGTATCAGTGTGAGCTGGACTCAATGGAGCAGACCCAGCAGGTGAGGCTAGGGTTTGAATAGAAGGTCATTTTCATCAGGGAAACTTGCATGTAGTGAGACATGGGTATATTTCAGAACCTGAGGATAAAGCAGCTGGGTGGGAGCAGAGGGTGGGCAGGGCTGAGCAAGGAACAGCAGAGATGTGTAGAGGGGCCTCAAGGTGGGAAGACTTGAATCACAGCCAGAGCACTTATTCTGTGGGCACCAGTAAGCCACAAGGTCCCTATGCAAGGGAACAATTTACAACTATTGACTTCCTTGCTTGACCAAATATTTAAATTTTCAACATGTGTGGTATTGCAAAGAGTCTGTTTTGTTATCTTCTACACACCCAGTCTCCCAAGCCTCCATCTGCTCAACTCTGCTCCTTAAACACACATCTACATCACAGCACCTACACCACCACCAACACTACCATGATATGTACTCCACACACATACACACACTCACACACACATATACACATACACACACGTACACATATATAAACATATGCACTCACATACACATGCACACACAACACACACACAAGCACATATATACAAACACACAAAACACACTCATATACAAACATATACACATGCACACATATACAAACATATACATACACATATACACATACACACATGCACACACACAAACATACACACTCACATACACATATACACACAACATATAAACACACAAGCACAATACATACACACATACAACACATTACATACATGCACATATACACAAACATACACATTCACAAACAATACACACCATACACACTCACATGTACACATACACAAACACACACGATGCATTCACACACATGCACACATTCAAATATACATGCACACATCACAGATGCACACACACACACTTGTACAAATATACACACATATACATACACACTGACATCTACACACATGCACATACATAAACATGCACATACGCACACATGCATAAACATACTTGTGAATGCACATGCATACACACCTACATACACACATGCATGCATACATACACATATGCACATACATACATATGCCTACCCACCCACTTTGCCATCCAGTGGACGCTTCTGGCTTGAATGCCCTTGTTCCACTTTTTCACCTTTAGAATAAAGATACCTTCTTTGCCCTCAATGTGTAGGATAAAGTCCTGCAAACCTTTAAGGCCACAATCTCCTTGTTCACATCCTTCGGAGTTCAGTTCTAAGCTGTACCACAATGTATCTGTTTCTTTATTAATCTACCTGCTGACCAAAGATTAAGACCAATTCTGTTTCGTGGTTGTCATAACCATCAGCAACCTACCTTCCCCAGAATCTCCAAGACTTAGTGGTCTGATTTGAGGGTCCCTAGACCAGCTTTCCCTCCTGAGAATTTCATACATGTACATCTGCCCAGAAACCAGAAATTCTACTTCTTTTGAATCTCAGTGGGTTTCATTTTCTAGCTTCTCCTAATAAATTGAAAGTATCCTTACTGTCAATCTCTTATCAGCCAACCTTCTGATCATTGGCTCATATCTGAGTGGTAATCAGACAACAGCTCAGCCTTGCCTGAGAGCAGGTGAGTTGGGCGGGGACAAAAGAACGTGCCCACTAGGACTTCACCTGTGTTGCGGCTTCCTGGCGGCAGCCTCTGAAGGGAGGGTAATACATGCCAACAACTGGAATCAAAATTTAATCTGGAGGCCAGGCGCAGTGGCTCATGCCTTAATCCTAGCACTTTGGGAGGCCAAGGCAGGTGGATCACTTGAGGCCAGAAGTTGGAGACCAGCCTGGCCAACACGGTGAAACCCCAGCTCTACTAAAAATACAAAAGGTAGCTAGGCATGGTGGCACATGCCTTCAGTCCCAGCTACTCAGGAGGCTGAGGCACTAGGATCACTTGAACCCAGGAGGCAGAGGTTGCAGTGAGTCGAGATCACACCACCACATTCTGGCCTGGGCAACAGAGCAACACTCTGTCTCAAATAATAAAAAATGATAATAATCTGGAAAATAGCTGCAGAAGTAGCTCCAGCATGCATATCGGGCCCTGGGTTTCAATTCTCAATGCATCATATTAAATGTCTCCATCCTCTTTACACTAACCTGGATCAAAAAAGAGAAGAACTGGCATCCTGTGGACAGTAACTGTTGAGAAAGTCTTGGGATGTATTTATTGATAAACCAGGCATCCCAGTGGATCTGCTGTCTGTTGAGCCGTGTTTTAATGACTTCCATGTCTTCGTCTTAAATCAAATGTATTTCACAGTTTACTTCTGCTCTCCATCCTGTTCCCTCCTCTTTGCTCTTCCTGCAGAACTTTATTCATGGCCTAAGCTCTGAGGACACAGAGCTAAATCCTGTCACCTTTCATAGATTCTCAGTCCCTCCCTCTCATAGTCCCTTCCCCATGGTGTTGTCTGTCGCTCACGGCTCTTTGTGTGGGCATGTGCATTGTCGTGTGATGCAATTCCCTCACCTTCTTGTGAAAACACACACACAGCCAAGTTGAATCTATCATCCATGCTTGTCAGAAGCAGGGAGGCCTTTGTGCAACTCTCTTCTGGGTTACAGAAAAGACATAAACATGAAAAAATGTGCTTTAATTGTATTTGCTTGGACTCCTACTCAAGTATATTCTTAAAAGCCAGACGAAGGACTCATTAACAGCAATCGTAGCCCCACAATCAGCACTGAGGCAACAACCAGGATCCATGATTCTAATTTTTCTTCCTAAAAACCTCTGGAGGCAGCGCCGAAGAGACCATCCAACGGTGGGGTGATTAAATCAATTTCCAGGAAACAAGCCAACAGGTTGCTTTGTGGTTTAAAACAAAAACCTTGATTAAATAAATTAGAGAGTTGGGAACCCTCTTTGTCCAAAGCCCAGTTCCACGGCACTCATACTAAGATGCTTCAATTCAATTCTGCAAATATTTATTGAGCACCTGCTATGTGGCAAGCACAGTGCTTGGCGCTGGAGCTAAAAATGAGTGATAGAGCCTCTTCTCTCTAGAATCTCATCCTGACAGGCAGACAGGATACACACTAAGTGATTCTATTACTCAGGAGCCTATAGTAGGTGCTAATTTAAGGGTTCAAACAGAGGTACAATGGGGAAAGACAGAAAGGAAACAGTAACCAGAGAGGCAGTGGAGTTTAGTAGACAGAAATTTGAACCAAGAGCCAGTCGACTGGCTCAACGCTCTCAACCATTTGACCTAATCTCCTTAATACTTATCTTCCTCACCTGTAATATGAGCATAATTCTAATAATGTTTTCATTATGTTATTCTTGAAAGGATTTTTAAAACAATGGATGTGTCCTCAGCACAGTGTCTGGCATATAGTAAGCGCTCAGTGTAAATATTAGATATCAGGGCAGAACACAATAATTTCTTTCAAAATTATTGTAATAGGATTTTCTATGACCTCAGAATGTTAATTTTGGAAATTTTTTTTTTTTTTGAGATGGAATTTTGCTCTCATTGCCCAGGCTGGAGTGCAATGGCGCAATCTCCGCTCACTGCAACTTCTGCCTCCCAGGTTTAAGCAATTCTCCTGATGACAAGCATGCACCACCATGCCCTGCTAATTTTTTGTATTTAGTAGAGATGGGGTTTCAGCATGTTGGTCAGACCAGTCTCAAACTCCTGACCTCAGGTGATCCACCCACCTCAACCTCCCAAAGAGCTGGGATTACAGGCTTGAGTCACCGCGCCAGGCCAGAAATGTTCTTAATTATGGAGGAATCTCAACGGACTATGCTAAGTGAAATAAGCTAGGGACACACATACAAAAAAACAAATATTGTATGATTCTACTCACGTGAAATAGCTAGATTGGCAAATTCACAGAGACAGAAAGCAGAACAGAGGTTACCAAGGACCAGGGTGGGTGTAGGGGGCGGGAATGAGGACTTAATGCTTAATGGGTACAGTTTCTGTTTGGAGTGATTAGAAAAATGGAAATAGATAGCGGTGATGGCTATACAACATTGTGAATGTACTAATGCCACTGAATTTTACACTTAAAAGTGGTTAATAGGGCAAATTTTTATGTAACTTGTAGATTTAAATAGATCTAGAGAGATGATAGATAGATCTAACTACAGTGAAAAAAATTGTTTTTGGCTTTCCATTGTGGAAGGAACATACATGCTGGTCACCGTTTTCTTACAGAATAAAGTTTTTCTTTTAGTCCACCAAGTCAGTTCCCATAATGGGCACTGCAGGATTCTGGTCCCAGAGAGTTGTCCATTATTCCCTTGGGTGGCCTGACGGCTCTTGCCTCTGGCCCTTCCCCAGAGTCCCACTTAAGAATGATCTGGACACTCTCAAACCCAAGCTCTTTCAGAGGTGGTGCTGCTAGTTTCATATAAACGGGCAGACATGTATACATATGAGGACGCTGCAGAGCCCAAGAACCTTGCACAGGAGTGTGTGCTTCTGCAAGCCTGGGAGTTGGGAGAATGAATGCAGCCTCCTCTAGGGTATAAGGAAAGACAGAAAGAATGGAAAATGGGCTTCTAATCACACCTGGGCCAGTTCACCCTTGGGCACTGTCATAGTTAACTTATGTGTCAAGTTGACTGGGCCACGGGATGTCTAGACATTCAGTCAAACATGATTCTGGGGTTATCTGCAAGGGTGTTTCAGGATGAACTCAAGATTTGAATTGGTGGACTGAGTGAAGCAGATTGCCCTTCCGAATGTGGTGGAAACCGTCCAGTCAGTTGAAGGCCTGAACAGAACAGAAAGGCTGAGTAAGAAATTACTCCTGCTTGACTGCCTTCTAATTGGGACATCAGCTTTTTTCCTGCCTTTGGACTAGAACTGAAACATCAGTTCTTCCTGGGTCTCCAGCTGCCAACTCCCTCTGCAGATCCAGGGACTTTTGGGCTCCCTAACTGCGTGAGCCAATTCCTGATAATAAATTTCTGTCTCTGTGTATACATCCTATTGATTCTGTTCCTCTAGAGAACCCCGAGGAATACAAACGTGGTTTACGTTCGAAAACGGAGCACATCTCCCCACAGGCTGGGTTTGGGGTAACTCTTCTCCAAAGTCATGACCTAAATGAAAAATAACTGGGCCAAAAAAGAAAGTTCACCAAAAGGATGGACTTTTTGGAATTTTTCCTTTAAGCTTCTATTCATTTCTTAAAGCTAAATGAATTGGGATATCATAAAAAGTAATTTTTATGCTTTTCTGATAAATCCAGAAAAGGTATGAGGTTGTGATGGGGTATGCATATATATAAACAAAACCAAATATATATATTTAACCAAATATATAAGCACACTGCCCTTCGGAAGCCCTGTGACACTGTGTAGTCACTTACCTCTCCAAATCCCTCTCTCTTTAAGCACTTCTAATAATGCTTCCACCTCCACAACTGGAAAATAAAGTTCTATGAAATTTATACTAAATGAAAATAGAAATAGTGACTCATTTGTGACTGTGCATCCATTTACAGATTTATAGATTCATCACTCAAAGCTTGATATCGGTGTCTACTGACATTTGGCAGCAGCGGGTATCTCAGTTCTTAAGGTTTCCCGATTCTGGCTACAATGCTTATGTGCTTTATGTGAGACTTAATATTTTTCCTTTTTAAATTTTTATCACTTATTTTTTAAAGAGAAGGGGTCTTGCTATGTGGCTCAGGCTGGAATGCAGTGGCTATTCACAGGTGCAATTGTAGCACACCACAGCCTCCAGCTCCTGGGCCTCCACCTGCCTCAGCCTCCTGAGCCACTGCAACCAACTTCACTGAGATCGAACTATAGCCATGAATTTCCACATTTGTCTTTTTATGAAAATGCTATTTAAAAATATATGGAGATAACTTTAGAACTTTCTCTTGATAGATTAGTAATTTCTAATCTTATCATCAAATTTTAATTATAACGTTTATGTCAAACTCCATGTGAATATCTGTTGGAAACGACACCTCTCCCAGAATGGCACAGGAATTCCAGTCTTCAGATTCACATTCCTCCTGGATCAAGGATAAGGGTCCCTTAAGGGGAGGCCAAGAATCATCACTGGGAAAAAGTGAGAGTCATGTAGGGCTAGAAATATGATTTGGAACAGCAGGAGTCAGGAGTTCCTTCAAAGTCCCAGCAAGTTCAGAAGGTCTGGGTGAAGACTTCACTTCCTTATGGTTAAATAGAGCAGGTTCCGTGAAATCACTGAAGACAATGTGAGGGACTTCTGTGCCACAGAAGGAGCTCACACACATGACAAACAGGGACAGGATGCCACCACGTTTCTCCTGATGACATGTGTGATGGGGCTTCCCATGCCTTCTGTCATAGGGGAGTCTCATTCTCATTATTTGACTAGAGCCCACCACAGAGACGGCAGAAAATGGGCAGGATGGAGACTTAGCCTGCAGCTGGTGAAACATAGGTCCTCTCCAAGCCGCCATGACCCCAGACTTAGGAGGTAACAGTCATCATCTCAAAATCCATGATCTCCTGATGTGCTGGGGACACCTGCTGAGCGGGAGGAGAAGTGAGAACCATGCTAGGGATGAGGTGAAGTAAGAACGAGAGAAAACCATTCTGGGCAGCCAGGGAGGCCCTCCCGCCCTGCCCTTTGGGTGAGATCACCAGCCACTTCACATCATTTGGAGACCATGAACACTTGGATGTCGCAGGTATGAATCTGCACAGGCCAGAGACTCAGGCGTGTGAGAAACGTAACCAACTTTATTTCTATCTGGAGACCTGTGTGCTGCCTGGTAGCAGAAATGTAATGTGGCCACTTCCTAGTAACTGTTGTCATTCCAGATGATACTCAGTCAGGTTTCGGGTCTGTGCTCTCTCCATCTTCCTCCCCAAGGTGGGGTCTAAGTTTTTGTTTGTTTGTTTTTGACAGAGTCTCGCTCTGTCCCTCAGACTGGAGTACAGTGGCGTGATCTCAGCTCACGACAACCTCTGCTTTCCGGGGCCAAGCAATTCTCCTGCCTCAGCCTCCCGAGTAGCTGGGATTATAGGCACCTGCCACCACACCTGGCTAATTTTTATATTTTTAGTAGAGACAGGGTTTCACCATGTTGGCAAGGCTGGTCTCAAACTCCTGACCTCAGGTGATCTGCCTGCCTCGGCCTCCAAAAGTGTTGGGATTACAGGCGTGAGCCACCGCACCCAGCCAGTGGGGTCTAAGTCTTGGGACTGCTTACATGGCATCCAGTAGTCAGTGGGATAGAAATGCCTACTTCACGGCCATTCCCTATTTCCCGCTGGCCTCTGCTGGTGATGTATGATGTCTCGCCAGGTCCCAGTCATGAGCTCATCCCCAAGCTGGCACTGGCTGAGGCAAAACCATGTTCTTATCAGATCCCAGGTTGGGCGGAGCCCTCTCATCGCTGCCACCACAGTACTTGCATAATAAACATGTGCACTTACTCATGGCCACAAGAAGCTGTGACCCTTCTCCCTCATGCTCTCAGAGGATACAGCATCATCTCTGTCGCCCCTGACAGCCAGCGGCTTCCAGGACACAGTGTGAAAGAGCATCTGCAAGATTACGTCCTCTAAGACTACGCTTTCAGGGATCATTTCTGCAGCTCATTACTAGAGAAGTTTCTCTGAACGTGTAGAGCCCTGGAAACCAGGAGGAGGAGGCGCAGTTTTCACTCCTGAGCGTGAAGCCGGCTCTTGGTGTTGCTTCTCTGCAATTGCCACTTAATTAGATGGCTGAAATCATTGACCAATAAATGGCATGGATCATTTAATCTAAGATGTTGGCAGAGATAGCAGTAGTGGAGGTGCATAGCGGTGTTTTGTTTTGTTTTTTGAGATCGTGTCTTGCTCAGTCACCCAGGCTGGAGTGCAGTGGTGCGATCTCAGCACACTGCAACCTCCGCCTCCCAGGTTCAAGCGATTCTCCTGCCTCAGCCTCCCAAGTAGCTGGGATTACAGATGCCCACCACCGTTGATGATTGCTCTTCTCTTTCTCTGGGAAAGTAGGAGGGAGAGGATGCAGTCTGAGAGGTTTCTAATAAAAAAAAATTATTAAAAAAAAAAAAAAGATTGCTTCCTCCACATTCCAGACAGAAGCAGCAAGGGGACTTTCCCTCCAGACTTTCATCTTCCCTGGGCATTGCCTGGACCAGGCAGTTACAGTGGCCTCTGCCCTCCAATCCCTAAACAATCAAGGGCTCTGTCTTACGGTGTCATTGTGACAAAACACCAGGCGGGGTGGCTTATACAACACAGTCACATTTTCTCACAGTGCTGGAGGCTGGAAAGTCCAAAATCAAGGTTCTCATGGGGTTGGTGTCTGGTGAGAATGCCCTCTTTGGGTTATAGATGGTCGCTTCTCACTGTGTCTTTACATGGGGGCAAGGGGACATCTCTTTCTCTTCAAAGGCCACAATCCTGTCAGATTGGCTATTAATCTTAATTACCTCCTAAAAGTCGTGTCTCCAACTATGACTACATTGGGGGTTAGGACTTCAACATAGGAAGCGTGGGAGAATGCGGTTCAGTCCACAGCAGCCTCTCACGGAGGCACCTGAACTGGAGTGACTCCATCTTGAGCGAGGCTAGGAAAGATGAGGCTGGGACTTGCTGGGCTGTATACCAGAAAGTTAGGGACCCCTAGCCTCTAGATGTTTATAGTTAAGGGAATAAGTTGCTAATATTTACTAAACAGACCCAGACTTGGGAGTGTCCTGATACCCCAATATCTTGAGAACAGACACATTCCTAATTTTGCTTTAAAGATTTATATTGATTCTCACAAAATACAGTAATTAAGAAAATTAATCTTTAATCACAAATCCTTGTGGCAGAGCACATCTCCCCATGATCTTTTTGTATCCTGTCTATAAATAAGTATTGTACCCAGAGAGGATGCATTCCTCCTCTTACTTTGGGGTACACCCTACTCTGTCTATGGAGTAGCTGTTCTTTCACCACTTTACTTTCTTTCCTTTTCTTTTCTATTTTTTTTGAGACAGAGTCTTGCTCTGTTGCCCAGGCTGGAGTGCAGCAGCATGATCTTGGCTCACTGCAACCTCCACCTCCCAGGTTCAAGAGATTCTCCTGCCTCAGCCTCCCAAGTAGCTGGGACTATAGGTGCCCACCACCATGCCCAGCTAATTGTTTGTATTTTTAGTAGAGACGGGGTTTCAGCGTGTTGGCCAGGATGGTCTCCATCTCTTGACCTCATGATCCGCCTGCCTCAGCCTCTCAAAGTGCTGGGATTACAGGCATGAGCCACCTCGCCTGGCCCACTTTACTTTCTTGATAAACTTGCTTTGGCTTTGAACTGTAGACTCACCCTGAATTCTCCCTTGTGCAATATCCAAGAACCCTCTCTTGGGGTCTGGATGGGGACCCCTTTCCTGTAGCACCATCACTTCCGCTCTTCTGCAGCTGGGCCATGGATGCAGGAATCCCCAGCGTCCAGGCCGAGGGTCCTCAGATCTACTTCCTCCCCGAGCCGGGATCTTGACCTACCCCTCTAGGGCAGGGCTCAGCCCACTTGGTTGGAAAGCAGCCAGGAGCACTGCTTTATGATTGTGATGGCTGCTTTCTCCCTATAACAGCAACAATGGGGTGCTGCCACCAAAGCTGTGTGGCTTGCAGAGCTTTTTCTCTAGCCTTGTTACAGAGAGAGGGTGTGGACCTTGCTCTCTGCCAGGATCACTCGGATGGCCGCCTCTTCTTTGCTAAGTCTACTCTTAATGCCATGCTCTTCCCTTCACATCTGGCTCCAGTAAGTCACACCTTTTCTCTCAGAGTCTCTCCTATCAGTTTCAGGGACATGTTTTGAAATTCAACAAAAAGTGTAAAGATGGCTGCATTCCTGTTCCAGCAGTTCTAGGATGGTGACTTCTAAAAGTCCTCACAGCTGCCTGAAGGGTAGACTTGAGAATGGGCTTATAGACTCTCAGAGGAAAATGAATATAAATATATATCAAAATATCCAGTGCACGATTATAATGAAAGGGGTCATCTGTGTCTGAGGGGTATGTTCCAAGGGCAGTGGAGCTGAGGACAACATGAAAACTCTGGGAAGGTGGGGAAAGCAGTAAGGGAAAGGCTTGCTTTTATACTGTTTTTGATTTTTTTCTTTTTCAATTGAGACAGAGTCTCGCTCTGTCGCCAGGCGCCAGGCTGGAGTGCAGTGGCGTGATCTCGGCTCACTGCAGCCTCCACCTCCTGGGTTCAAGCAATTCTCCTGCCTCAGCCTCCTCAGTAGCTGGGATTACAAGCATGAGCCACCATGCCCAGCTAATTTTTGTATTTTAGTAGAGATGGATTTCACCATGTTGGCCAGGATGGTCTTGATCTCTTGACCTCGTGATCTGCCCGCCTCAGCCTCCCAAAATGCTGGGATTACAGGTGTGAGCCACCGCACCCAGCTGTTTTTGATTTTTTAACCATATAAAATACATTACTAATTTTTTTAAAAATAGCCAGATATGGTGGCTCACGCCTATAATCCCAGCACTTTGGGAGGCTGGGGCAGGCAGATCACTGGAGGTCAGGAGTTTGAGATCCCCCTGACCAACACTGTAAAACCCCGAATCTACTGAAAATACAAAAATTAGCTGGTCGTGGCGGCGAACACCTGTAGTCCCAGCGACTTGGGAGCTGAGGCAAGAGAATCGTTTGAACTCAGGAGGTGGAGTTTGCAGTGAGCCAAGATCACACCACTGCACTCCAGCCTCGGCAACAGAGTGAGACACCAACTCAGAACAGAAAAAGAAAACTGATGGCAATCGTTGAATAAAATGGAAGCAGAGCAACATGAAAAAAACACACATGAAATTCGATCAAAAGAGAGCCCGTGGAGACCTCTCTGGCACAGGTCACAACCAGTAAATAAGCCTTGGCCTCAAACTTCACACTCACCACTTCACAAGATGCCAAGCTCTGGTCCACCACAGACCGCATCTCAAGGGCGTGGAGTGCTATTATCTCATCTGAGGCTGGGGAAAGCCTGCACTCAATCGTATGCACTCCTACGTAATCGTCAAACAGATCTGTGCAGCGGTGTCTGCACAGTGCTCAGCAGTTCATGGAGGTTTATTTTTATTTATTTATTTAGGAACAGCTTCTCACTCTGTCACCCAGGCTGGAGTGCAGTGGTGCAATCTCAGCTCACTGCAACCTCCGTTTCCCAGATTCAAGCGATTCTCCTGCCTCAGTCTCCTGAGCAGCTGGGACTACAGGCGCGTGCCACCACGCCCAGCTAATTTTTGTATTTTTAGTAGAGACGGGGTTTCACCATGTTGCCCAGGCTGGTCTCAAATTCCTGGCCTCAAGTGATCCACCCACCTCGGCCTCCCAAAGTGCTGGGATCACAGGCGTAAGCCACCGCACCCAGCTGGGTCCATGGAGGTTTAGAGGCCACTATGGGAGAGGGGAGAAAAACAGAGAACACCCTCTGTATCTGCTTCCTAGGTGTGCCGGAACAAAGACAAATTTATTGTCTCACAGTTCCAGAATCTGAGAAGTTGAATATCAAGGTGTTGGAGGTCTGGTTCCTTCTGAGAGCCGTGAGGAAGAATCTGTCCAGGCCTCTCTCCTCTTCCCATGGTTTGCTAGCTGTCTTTGGTGTTCCTCTGTTCATAGCAGCATCCTCTCAATCTCCGTCTTCATCCTCACATAGCATTTTCCCTATACACATGACTGTGTTTCTACTGCCCCCGCTTTTTTCTTTTTCTTTTTTAAGACGGAGTCTCACTCTGTTGCCTCCACTGGTATGCTGTGGCACAAACTCAGCTCACTGCAACCTCCACCTCCCAGGTTCAAGTGATTCTCCTGCCTCGGCCTCCCGAGTAGCTAGAACTACAGGTGTGAGCCACCTCAACCACACCTGACTAATTTTTGTATTTTTAGTAAAGACAGGATTTTACCATGTTGGTCAGGCGGGTCTCGAACCCCTGACCTCAAGTGATTCGCCCACTTCAACCTCCCAAAGTGCTGGGATTACAGGTGTGAGCCACATGCCCAGCACTTCCCCCTTTTATAAGGACATCAGTTATATCGGACTAGCGCCCACTCTCATAACTTCATCTTAATCCATTACATCCGTAACAACTCTATTTCCAAATAAGCTCAGATTTTAAGGTACTGGGGGTTAGGACTTAAACATATGAATTGGGAAGGAGGTGGAGCGGTGAAGGAGCACACAATTTAACCCATAGACTTCTCATGCTTCAAAGCCCATAGGAATATGTAAAATCACATTTTAAAAGTACATTTTTATTTTGAATTAGTATAAGACTCACAGGAAGTTGCAAAAATAGTGCCGGGAGTTCTCACACACCTTCACCCAAAGTTTGCTTACATAACGCTAGTCAGTGCATTGTAGAAAGCAGGAAACTGATATTGGCATACTGCTATTAACTCTGGAACAGACCATACTGATCAGCTTTTACACATAAATTTTCAGATCCATTTTTTAAGTCCAACAACAACAATAACAAAAAATAATAACTACAGGTTTTAAAGATACAAAATGAGAATAGTAGCAGTAAAACATGATTTCCTAATGTAAAATATCAAAATACAATGTACTTGCTTTCAAGAGCAGCAAATTATGGCATTTTAACTACGGTGCTTGATTTGGGTTTATAAAATGTTAGCAGGCTATCGAGGCAGAGGTCCAGCAGATGAAATATTTTCCTATTATTTCACCGGATCAATAAATTCTGCTTTGTGTTCAAAGCCACTCGGCTCAGTGCTTTGCAACGGTTCACTTTCATTTCCCTCCAGGAACCAAGGTCATTTCCCTCCATCACTCGGTCTTAGCAGCTAAGCCCTAATCCTCACAATTATTACAGGAATTGTTCTTAGGTCACTACTCTATTTTTACTAACTTTTTGGAAAATGCAAGATGTTGTGTATTGGGGAGGGGTGACAACAAAATTCCTGAAATTAATTTAGATCTGAAATGACATATTCTCCCTTGAGAAGGGTGGGGATTGGAGATTTCTAGGGGGTCAATTTTACAACAGTTACTTCTTCCCAAAGAACCCATGCCCAAGACCATGATGCAGCGAAGAGAATCCTGAAGTTACACCAAGAGAAAGGAAGTTCCCCCCACAGCAAGAGAGGCCAGGCCACTGGAACCAAGAAAGATGAGGAATAAACAAACCTCAGAAGGCACATCTGGATTAAAAAAAAAAAAAAAAAAAAAAACCCAACAGACTATGCCCTTCCCACTTTAGATTAGGTGAGAGGGCAGGGATGAGAAGGAGTGGGCAGTGGGATGGCTAAAGAAGCAAAGGGGAGGGTCGTGGGAAGAGGACACATTCATGTCTTCCACAGTCCTGGCTCAAGGTTAAATATAATACCTTCTCAAAGTTGAACCTGACTTTTCTATACCCACCTAGAGCTCCCATTCCAAGTAACCACTTAGCCATCCCTGTTCCAAGGAGAATTTACAGGGAAAATTGTAACTGGGTCTAATAACCATCAATGGCATCCTCTTGTAATCATTTTTTTCATCATCAATTTGTGCCAATATTGACAGAATTAATGAGAAAGTAAATAGCCTACCTGTCAGGGAAAAAGCAATACTTACCTTGACAACCTGAAACCTACAAAAATTAGCCAGGCGTGGTGGTGAGCACCTGTAGTCCCAGCTACTTGGGAGGCTGAGAGGCCACACTGGGTAGGGAGGGCACAGATGCCAACTGAACTCTGAAGAGATCAGTACATCCAGTGAATATATATTGAGCCTGTGCTGAATGTCAGGCTCTCCTCTAGGCCCTGGATATATAGCAGTAAAAATGACAAATCGTTTTTTGACCTTGTGGAACTTATCATCTAAAGGGCGTAAACAAATAACAAGCACATAAATGTATAATATTATGCCAGAAGTAATGTGTGCCATAAAGAAGGTGGCAGGGGAAAGAGAAAAAGAGACACCAGGCATGGTGTTGCATGTCTGCAATCTCAGCACTTTGGGAGGCCAAGGTGGGCAGATCACTTGAGCTCAGGAGTTCAAGACCAGCCTGGGCGACATGGTGAAACCCCATCTCTACAAAAAATAGCTGGGCAATACAAATATTAGCCAGGCATGGTGGTGAGCACCTGTAGTCCTAGCTACTTGGGAGGCTGAGGTGGATGGATCATGTAGGCCCGGGATGTGGAGGCTGCAGTGAGCCAAGATCATGCCACTGCACTCCAGCCTAGGTGACAGAGCTAAACCTTGTCTTGCAAAGAAAAAAAGAAAAAGAAAAAACAGAACGAGAAAAAGAAGGAGGGTGCTGGTTTAGATTGGGTTAGATTGGGTGGCCCTGCAAAGGTCTCTTGGAGGAGGAAGGAGCCATTTGAGCAGGGAGCTGAGTGACATGAGGAAGCCAGGCAAGTGGTCCAGGCAGAGGGAACCACAGGTGCAAAGGCCCTGGGGCAGGAGCCAGGTTATTTAGGGAAAATGGAGGGACAGGTGAGTGAGTGAGGAAATGAAGGCATGGGACAGTTAGGAGCCTGGTCACATTGGGCCTTCTGGTGAAGATTCTGGATTTGGTATTCATGTTTGTAGAAAGCCATTGGAAGACTTTGAACAAGGGGTGACAAAAATGTATTTAGCTTTTAAGTAAAACAGAAGTAGATGACACGACTCTAGTTAAAGGGCTAGTCTAGTAGTTGCAGGGAGAGATGGCAGTGGCTTGAAATGAAGCTGTTGCAGAAGTGGTCAAAGCAGCCAGATTTAGGTTCTATTTTGTAGGTAAAGGCAGCAGGACCTGCTAATGATCGAATATAAGGTGTGGAAACAAGGAGAAGAATCTAAGATTCATACTGCATTTTGAATATGCTATCACTGATTGCAGTGGGAAACTCGAGTTCTGTTGGCTTTCTGAAAAGTGAGGTGTTATTAGTCATCTCAGAGGATGTGTCCCATAGGCAATCAGGATGCCCATTAACAAAGCCTTGTAAAATGACTTACAAAAGAAACAGATTGGGCCGGTCATGGTGGCTCACACCTATAATCTCAGCACTTCAGGAGGCCAAAGCAGGTGGATCACCTGAGATCAAGAGTTCGAGGCCAGCCTGGCCAACATGGTGAAAGCCCACCTCTACTAAGAAAATACAAAGGTCAAGCATAGTGGCTCATGCCTGTAATCCCAGAACTTTGGGAAGCTGAGGTGGGCAGATCACGAGGTCAGGAGTTCAAGACCAGCCTGACCAACATGGTGAAACCCCATCTCTACTAAAAATACAAAAATTAGCTGGGCATGGGGGCATACACCCGTAATCCCAGCTACTCTGGAGGCAGAGGCAAGAGAATTGCTTGAACCCAGGAGGCAGAGGCTGCAGTGAGCTGAGATTGCGCCACTGTACTCCAATCTGGGCAAAAGAGTGAGACTTCATCACAAAAAAAAAAAAAAAAAAAAAAAAAAAAAAAAAAAAAAAAAAACGCAATGGGGGGCACACCAGTAAAACACCCAACACAGGGGGGTGTGGCCAATAAAATTTTACCTG
>CAUYQU010091580.1:0-40211 GCA_963574635.1 Cheracebus regulus
TTTCTCCTTTTCTCTCTTTTTCTAAAATCTCTTCCTCTTTCTCTTTCATTTTTTCTTTCTTTTGCTGTTTCTTTCTCCTTTTCTCTTTTTCTAAAATCTCTTCCTCTTCCTTTCTCTCATTCTTTTTATTCTAAAAAAAAATAATTAAAAAAAAAAAAAAAAAAAAAAAAAAGAAAGTCCTTCTCCATAGGAAGCAATGGAAAGTAGAGCCTAGAACCCAGAGAAAAGCAAGGGCAAAAACTGGGCAAAGATTCCAGGATACCAGCCAGTCAGGGTAGGATTCAAGAGGCAGTTTCTGTTCTTAGTGGGTGATTGAAAGGGCCAAAGGGGGCCATCTCTAAATCTGACACTTACCCTCATACTCAGCATCCCTGTGGCCAGAGGCCTCCACAGCTCTGTGGCTATTTGCTGGCCTAGGTCCACACTTGGGCTTGTAAAGCTACGCTAGTATCTCAAGACACTTCCCTGTTCCTACTGGAAATTGTCATTCATGGAGGAGGTAATAACTGGTATCCCTGCATTGGAACAGTTTCTTGGTTTGGAACAGTTCAATTATATACAGGCTCTGAATCAACAAAACTACCATAACTGCATGGTTGTTTTAACCTCAAAATGCACATAGTACAGTGGAAACACAGAGAAGTGTTCAAGTCTCAGTTTTGTTCCCGGCAAGTCTTTCCAACTTCCAGCTTCCTCATAGGGAAAACAGGAATAATGTGTCCCTTACCAGAGTTATTTCAGGGCCATCTAAGAGAATATGTATTTAGCATAGTTCCTAACTCTCAGGAGTGGTTAAGAACTTGGACTTTGGAGGCAGATTGACTAGGGCTTGATCTCGGTTCCTTCACCACTTTCTAACTTTCTAGGTGTGAGACCTTAGGCAAGTTACTAGTTTTTTTCTTTTCTTTTCTTTTCTTTTTTTTTTGGACAGAGTCTCACTCTGTCACCCAGGCTGGAGTGCAGTAGTGTAATCTCGGCTCACTGCAACCTCTGCCTCCTGGGTTCAAGTGATTCTCCTGCCTCAGCCTCCCAAGTACCTGGGATTACAGGCATGTGCCACCACAGTTGGCTAATTTTTGCATTTTTAGCAGAGACAGGGGTTCACAAAGTTGGTCTGGCTGGTCTCGAACTCCTGACCTCAAGTGATCCACCTGCCTCGGCCTCCCAAAGTGTTAGGATTACAGGTGTGAGCCACAGCACCCAGCCCTTAGTCTTTTTTAAAATGAGTATAATAACAGAAAATACATTGTAGTGTTTATGAGGATTAAATATAGTAATGTGCATAAATTGTTTAAGATCGTATTTGTTTATTTGTTTTTTTGAGATGGAGTCTCACTCTGTCGCCCAGGCTGGAGTGCAGTGGCATGATCTCGGCTTACTGCAACCTTTGCCTTATGGTTTCAAGCTATTCTCCTGCCTCAGCCTCCCGAGTAGCTGGGATTACAGGTGCCCACCACCATGCCCGGCTAATTTTTGTATTTTTAGTAGAGATAGGGTTTTACCATGTTGACCAGACTGGTCTTGAACTCCTGACCTTGTGATCTGCCTGCCTTGGCCTCCCAAAGTTCTGGGATTACAGGCGTGATCCACTGTACCCAGCCTAAGCTCATATTTGATAGAAAGTGCTCAGTAGGCTCAGCACTTTGGGAGGCTGAAGTGGGCAGACTGCTTGAGGCCAGGAGTTGGAGACCAGCCTGGCCAACATAGCAAAACCCCGTCTCTACTAAAAAAAATATAAAAATTAACCAGGCGTGGTGGCACATATCTGTAATTCCAGTTACTCCGCTGGCTGAGGCATAAGAATTGCTTGAGCCTGGGAGGGGGAAGCTGGAGTGAGCCGAGAGTGTGCCACTGCACTCTAGACTGGGCAACAGAGTAAGACCTTGCCTCAAAAAAAACAAACAAAAAAACAAACACCCCCCCCCCCCCAAAAAAAAAGAGCAACAGAGTTGAGTAAGCCTAGAGTGAGGAAAATTCCACATTTATCAGTTTTCTATCAACCACGAATCCAAGTGTTACCAGAGTTAGTTTTGCAGCTGAACTAAAGGGAAAAAGGAAACTTAAACTGTTCTGATCATTTAAAACCCATTACAATGTTTAGTGAAAAATTCATGGTCAATAGTATGACCACATGTTTATAATAAGAACAAAATTTAAAAATCTCTGTGTGTATATTTTCATGGGAAACATGAAGGATACACAGCAAACCATTAACAGTAACTACCCCAGGAGAGTGAAAGATGTAGCACAGAAAAGAAAGGCACGGAGGCATATTTTTCTATCTGTGGGCTAATTTAAATAAAAATTTAAGTTATTATATAGCATTACTATGAGTTTTAATGCATAAGCAGTGATTTCCAATCACTGCCTCTAAGGTTCTCATTTGCTCAAGCCTGGGTACAGCACAGGGGCTGGCAGGAGTGGACCCAGAAGGATTTCAGTTCTTGAAAAAGCCTCATCAAGGCTGGCCGTGGTGGCTCATGCCTGTAATCCCAGCACTTTGGGAGGCCGAGGCAGGAGAATCACGAGGTCAGGTATTCGAGACCAGCCTGGCCAACATGGTGAAACCCCGTCTCTACTAAATATACAAAAAATTAGCTGGGTGTGGTGATGGGTGCCTGTAGTCCCAGCTACTTGGGAGGCTGAGGCAGGAGAATCGCTTGAACCTGGGAGGTGGAGGTTGCAGTGAGCCGAGATCACTCCATTGCATTCCAGCCCGGGTGACAGTGTGAGACTCCGTCTCAAAAAAAAAAAAAAAGCCTCATTATATAATCTCAGGAAAGAAACAATTGATGATATTTTATAGGGGTAACTACAAGCTTATTCTATAGATAAATGTGGCATAAATTCTTCAAATGTAGGATAAACATATATTTCCACATTTGAAGTCAATCTATTTAAATATTAATGTTTTTGAAACACCATGTTCCATAATGAAAACATGTAGCTCATTGGATATATTTCTGTTTTTTGTTTCTGTTTTTTTTTTTCTGAGACAGAGTTTTGCTCTTGTTGCCCAGGCTGGAGTGTAATGGGGCAATCTCAGCTCATTGCAACCTTTGCCTCCCGGGTTCAAGTGATTCTCTTGTCTCAGCCTCCCAAGTAGCTGGGATTACAGGCATCCACCACCACGCTCGGGTAATTTTGTATTTTTAGTAGAGATGGGGTTTCACCATGTTGGCCAGGCTGGTCTTGAACTCCTGACCTCAGGTAATCCACCCACCTTGGCCTCCCAAAGTGCTGGGACTACAGGTATGAGTGCATGCCCAGATTCATTTACTATATTTCTGAGATAAAGTTAAATTTTCTCTGATTTTGCCTGAGAACATGGAGAAAAGCAAACCCTTTTCCTTTTCTAAAACTTGTCAGAATCAATGCCGCATATGCAGGATCTAATCAGAAATGGCCAGGCTGTGTGGTCACCTCTCCTGCATACATGCTAGAACTCATGATTTAAGATGGGCCATAGTATTTGTGTACAACATTTCCAGAAGGGGGGGCTTGCTGGAGTTACAGGAAAATAACCTTTGATATGTGATTTATAAATGACTAAATATGAGAATGTACATCTTTTTTAAAACTTAATTAAAGTCCCGTATAAGGGTCCAAGGAGTAAAACCTCTACTGTAGAGTGTTGCTATTAAAAGTGTGGTCTATATCACAAGCCTGTCCGGATTCACCACCTGCTGATTGTAGAGCCTTGGACTTTGAGTGAACATAAGTGGTAGCCAGGCAGCGGTCACTGAGGGCCTCGGGAGAGACCCAGTGCTGTGCCTGCTTCAGGTGCAGTCCTAGTGTGGTGGTGGGCACAAGGGTGCCTGTTTTACCCCTTCCCCAGCTCTAGGCTGTTCAGTACAGAAAGAGAGATTCCATTTATTGGGGAAAAAGTAAAGAAAGAGAACAAGAGTCTCTGCCTGGTAATCCAGGGAATTCTTCCAGATCTTAGCCAAGAATAACAAGGCAGTACCTCTCCAAGTCTGTAAGAGCCACAGCCTTACTGGGCTTGGGGTGCCCCCTAATGCAGATATGGTTGCAGTGACCAAAGATTTAGATCACGACACCCGGGTTCCCTTTGAATACTTGAAAAGCCTTTTGATGAAGGATGGGTTACAAACAAGCCCAGACTGTAAAGACTATAATAAATACTATAATACCTAACTCTTTGATGTTCAAACACTGGCAAACATCCATACGCATCAAGACTATTTGGGAAAACACAACCTCACCAAAGAAACGAAATAAGGCACCAGTGACCAATCCTAGAGAGACAGAGGCATGTAATCTTTCACTTAGATATTTCAAAATAGCTGTTTTTGTGTTCATGTTCTGATTTAAAAAAAAAAAACAAAATAGCTGTTTTGAGAAAGCTCAACAAAATTCGAGATAACACAGAGAAGGAATTCAGAATCCTATGGATAAATTTAACAAAGACTGAAATAATTAAAAATAATCAAGCAGACAGGGCGCAGTGGCTCGCACCTGTAATCCCAGCACTTTGGGAGGCCGAGGCGGGTGGATCACCTGAGGTTGGGAGTTCGAGACCAGCCTGACCAACATGGAGAAACCCCGTCTCTACTGAAAAATACAAAAAAATTAGCCGGGTGTGGTGGTGCATGCCTGTAATCCCAGCTACTCTGGAGGCTGAGGCAGGAGAATCGCTTGAACCCAGGAGACAAGAGGTATGGTGAGCCAAGATTGCACCATTGCACTCTAGCCTGGGCAACAAGAGCAAAAAACTTCATCTCAAAATAATAATAATAATCAAGCAGAAATTCTGGAGCTGAAAAATGCAACTGACATACTGAAGAATGCATTAAGTCTCCTAACAGAGGAACTGATCACGTGAAGAACTAGTGAGCTAGAAGACAGGCTATATGAAAATACACAATCAGAGCAGACAAAAGAAAAAAACATAAAAAAGAATGACACATGCCTATAAGATCTAGGAAATAGCCTCAAAATGGCGAATCTAAGAATTATTGGCCCTAAAAGGCCAGGTGCAGTGGCTCACACCTGTAATCTCAGCACTTTGGGAGGCCGAGGTGGGCGGATCACAAGGTCATGGGTTTGCGACCAGCCTGACCAACATGCTGAAACCCCATCTCTACTAAAAATACAAAAATTAGCCAGGCGTGGTGGCATGTGCCTGTAATCCCAGATACTTAGGAGGCTGAGACCGAAGAATTGCTTGAACCCGGGAGACGGAGGTTGAAGTGAGCAGAGAATGCGCCACTGCACACTCCAACCTGGGTGACAGAGCGAGACTCCGTCTCAAAAAAAAAAAAAAAAAAAAGAATTATTGGCCCTAAAAAGGAGGTAGAGAGATAGATCAGGGTAGAAAGTTTATTCAAAGGGATAATAGCAGAGAACTTCCCAAATTTACAGAAAGATATCAATATTCAAGTAAAGAAGGTTATAGAATACCAAGCAGATTTAACCCAAAGACTACCTCAAGGCATTTACTAATCAAACTCCCAAAGGTCAAGGATAAAGAAAGAATCCTAAAATCAAGAAGAGAAAAGAAACAACATTCAAAGGAGTTCCAATATGTCTGGCAGCAGATTTCTCAGTGGAAACCTTACAGGCTGAGAGTGACATAACATATTTTAAGTGCTGAAGGAAAAATAAAAACTTTTATCCTAGAATAGTATATGCAGTGAAAATATCCTTCAAACATAAGGAGAAATAAAGACTTTCTCAGACAAACAAAAGCTGAGGGATTTTGTCAATAACAGACTTGTCCTACAAGAAATGCTAAAGGGAATTCTTCAATCTGAAAGAAAGGGGCATTAATAAACAGTAAGAAATCATCTGAAAGTACAACATTCACTGGTAATAGTAAGTATATAGAAAAACAGAGTATTACAACATTGAATTGTGGTGTATAAACTACTCATATCTTGAAAGACTAGAAGATGAACCAATCAAAAATAATAACTGTGACAACTTTTCAAGACATAGACAGTACAATAAAATATTAGTAGAAACAACAAAAAGTTAAAAAGTGGGGAGATGAAGTTAAAGTGCAGAGTTTTTGTTTGGTTTCTCTTATTTGTTAAGTGTTTGTTTGTTGATGCAATCAGTGTTAATTTGTCATCAGTTTAAAATAACGGGTTATAATTGTTTGCAAGCCTCATGGTAACCTCAAATCCAAAACATACAACAGATACATAAAAAATAAAAAGCAAGAAATTAAAACATGCCACCAGAGAAAATCACCTTCACTAAAAGGAAGGCAGGCAGGAAGGAATGAAGGAAGAGAAGACCACAAAACAACCAGAAAACAAAGAAGAAAATGGCAAAAGTCCATACTTATCAGTAGTAACACTGATGTAAATGGACTAAACTATCCAATCAAAAGATACAGAGTAGCTGAATGAATTAATTTTTTAAAAATGTGGTTTATGGACCAGCAGCAGCGGCACCATTTTAACAAGATTCCCAGATGATTCCTATACTGCAGACACAATTTGTGGTGAATATTCACGAAACTTGAAAGTATGATGAGAGGGCCGGGCACGGATGCCTGCAATCCCAGCACTTTGGGAGGCTGAGGTGGGTGGATCACCTAAGGTCAGGAGTTTGAAACCAGCGTGACCAACATGGCGATACCCCATCTCTATTAAAAATACAAAAACTTGCCGTTTGTGGTGGCACACGCCTGTAATCCCAGCTACTCAGGTGGCTGAGGCAGGAAAATCACTTGAACCTGGGAAACAGAGTCTCACGCTGATGCCCAGGCTGGAGTGCAGTGGCACGATCTTGGCTCACTGTAGCCTCCACATCCCGGGTTCAAGCGATTCTGCTGCTTCAGCCTCACGAGTAGCTGGGATTACAGGCATGCGCCACCATGCCTGGCTAATTTTTGTATCTTTAGTAGAGATGGGTTTTCACCATGTTGGCCAGGCTGGTTTCAAACTCCTGACCTCAGGTGATCCGCCTACCTTGGCCTCCCAAAATGCTGGGATTATAGGTGTGAGCCACCACGCCTCGCCTAGTCAATTATTAAGAAATGAAAATTTTAATACAAAAAAACTGATGGATATTTTCTGGAGCCTTAAATAAGTAATTCACTCCAAATTTTTTTAGCTAATAAGTGGAGACACTTCGAAACATGGTGCTTAAAAAAACACTACCTGCCTGGTTGGCTGTTTAATGGTGAAATAACTTATTCTGTATAATTTGAATGCAATTCAGACACTACACAGATGTTAAGAAGCTAAATTAACATAAAATGTACATCATGAAACGTCACCTCACTTGACAGCCTGAATACATTTTTTCCACTGAAGTATTTATAACCATGGCCTTCAGTATGAAGAAAAATTTTAAAGACGATGAAAGGTGGAAATGTTTCACCTGTAAATCTGAAATAAAGGTAAGAAATTAATTATTTGGCATCAGGTTTTGGGCTCAGTTACTTTTCCCCCTGGTACTTAAGATAGTTTATATAGTTTCTTGCATACAAGGTAAAGGCTATGTCAGAGCATATAAAGAACTGGTAATGAAATGATCACATAGGATGTAAGACCCATACTTTGGCGTGCTCAGAACTATTCTCATACCTGTGGAAGACTGGATACACAATGAGAGATGAGAGCTACTCGCATAGCAACTTTTAGCCAGAGTCATGCCTCAGTTTCTTCACATAACAAATGTAAATAAGGATAACACATCTACTTTGTCATTATATTCTGAGAAGTTATGAGGCTTAACAAAATACATTTCTAAGATTTCCCCATATTAACTAAGTACTTCTTGAAATAAATCAGCATAGACACATTACCTAAATCTAACTTTATACTTCATGGTAGGATCTTTAAGAAATTTAGCCTCTAAGGGAGTCACTTTCTTCAGTATCTCACATGTCACAAAGAATTCCTGAAATAGAGGACAGTGATGTAAAAGGAGAGCAGTAACCTGCCCAGATACAATGTACAGACTGTAAGAGAGGCGACATGGTAAAGTGAACAGTACACTGGACTTGGAGTTCTGAAGGGGTGGGTTTTTGTTTTGGCACCTCCACTTACCATCTGTATAGCTTTGAGCTAGTTACTTCATCATTTTGGCCTCCAAGTTGGGGTATCTGTCCCTTTTAGAGATCAAAGGCACTATTCTTTCCCTATGACAGCACTTTTCACAATTATTATAATTACTTATCAACTTGTCTGTGCCTCCTACTAGACTGTAAGCTTCATGAAGGCAGGGATGGTGGCTTTTCTCTTTACCACTATATTCCTAGCATCTAATACAGTGCCTGGAACACAGCAGATGCTTTATTTCTTGAATGAATCACTATAAGATGAGGATTATAATAGTAATAAGTTACAAGCTTTTAAGCACCTTTTATATACTGTATACTATGTTAGGTGTCTTATATACTTTAGCTCATTTAATCCTTACACCAGCAACATTATGATAATTTTTTTTTTTTTTTTTGAGATGGAGTTTCGCTCTCATTGCCCAGGCTGGAGTGCAATAGCACAATCTTGGCTCACCACAACCCCCACCTCCTGGGTTCAGGCGATTCTCCTGCCTCAGCCTCCCAAGTAGCTGGGATTACAGCATGCACCACCACGCCCAGCTAATGTTGTATTTTTAGTAGAGACTGGGTTTCTCCATGTTGGTCAGGCTGGTCTTGAACTCCCTACCTCAGGTGATCCGCCCACCTTGGCTTCCCAAAGTGCTGGGATTATAGGCATGAGCTACCGTACCCAGCTCATTATGAGAATATTATCATTCCTGTTTTACAGATGAGAAGGCTGAGGCTCAGGAAGTTTTTGCAACGTATAAAAAGGGATACAGGTAGTAAACTGGGAAGCCAGGATTCATTGATTTCTGTTTGACTCTAAAGCCCCAACTCTTTCCCCCAACCAACCCCTTTATGCCTATGATAATTACATCAAAATGTACACTAAAGGGCTTTTAGGCCAGGTGCTGTGGCTTATGCCTATAATCCCAGCACTTTGGGAGGCCGAGGCAGGAGGATCATCTGAAGTCAAGAGTTCAAAACCAACCTGACCAACATGGTGAAACCTGGTCTCTACTAAAAATACAAAAATTTGCCAGGTGTGATGGTGGGCACCTGTAGTCCCAGCTACTGGGGAGGCTGAAGCATGAGAATTGTTTGAACTTGGAGGCAGAAGTTGCAGTGCACCGAAATTGCACCACTGTACTCCAGCTTGGGCAACAGGACAAGACACTGTCTCAAAATAAATAAAGGGCTTTTAAAAGGAAAAAACATTATTAAGGTATTAAAGCATTACTATAACAAATTAACTTTCTTCTGTTACAAAAGAGTCTAAAAATATTATGAAACCAGCATTATAATAATTAAATACAAGTTCCGTATTCAAAAACAATGGATAACAGACCTGAAATGTCAGGAGTTTACCTGGGTGGGTTTTCTCTGAAGTATTCTGCTTTTTTTCCTTTTCCTTTTCCTTTTTCTTTTCTTTTCTTTTCTTTTTTTTTTGAGACAGAGTCTTGCTCTATCACCCAGGCTGGAGTGCATTGGCCTGATCTTGGCTCACTGCAACCTCCACCTCCCTGGTTCAATTTCCCTGCCTCAGCCTCCTGAGTAGCTGGGATTACAGGTGCATGCCACCATGCCCAGCTAATTTTTTTTGTATTTTTTTTTTTTTAAATAAGATGGGGTTTCACCCTGATGGCCAGGCTGGTCTTGAACTCCTGACCTCAGGTGATCCACCCACCTCAGCCTCCCAAAGTGCTAGGATTACAGGTGTGAGTCACCGAGCCCAGTCATTTTTATTTATTTATTTATTTATTTTTAGTACAGACGAGGTTTTACCATGTTGACCTGACTGGTCTTGAACTCCTGACCTCAGGCAATCAGGACACCTCAGCCTCCCAAAGTGCTGGGATTACAGCTATGAGCCACTGCGTCCAGCCATATTCTGCTTTTACTGACATCAGAAATAGGTCTGTGAGTCAGATGGTAAACAGTGTACACATTGCTCAGACTAATTTTTTTTTTCAGAGCTGCTAAATTCCCTTAGAGTATCACTAATTGGCCGTGTGTGGTGGCTCATGCCTGTAATCCTAGCACTTTGGGAGGCCAAGGTGGGCGGATCACTTGAGGTCAGGAGTTCAAGACCAGCCTGGCCAACATGGTGAAACCCCATCTCTACTAAAAATACAAAAAAAAAAAAAAATTAGCTGGGCATGGTGGGACATACCTGTAGTCCCAGCTACTAGGGAGGCTGAGGCAGGAGAATCGCTTGAACCTGGGGGGCAGAGTTTGCAGTGAGCCAAGATCGTGCCACTGCACTCCAGCCTGGGGACAGAGTGAGACTCCATCTCAAACAAAAAAAGAGTATCACTAATACTAGACTACTGAAATTATGGGATGTCTTATTAGAATATTTGGTACTATACCAAGGAAGGCTGTGCTAGGATTGCCAGAGTTGCTTTCTGGAGGAGGGGGGATGTGAATCTTTTTTTGGTTTTTTCACTCAAGTAGAATCATATTCTTTATACTGTCTGGTGCTTGCTTTTTTAACTGATGAGCTATCTTGGTTATCTTTCAATTGCAGAATCACGTTAAAGCTACAAAGTTTAACACTATAAAAGCAGCAACACTTATTTAACCAGCATTCTATCAATAGATATTATAGTTTACTTCCTTTGCTGTTACAAACAGTGCTACAATCAAATTGTGTGTGTGTGTATATATGTATATATATACACATACATATCTATATATGTGTATATATATACATATATATATATTAGAATGGATTCTTAGAAGTAAAATTGCTGGATGAAAGGTAAGGGCACTTTTTATTCAGAGATTTTTTGGGTGGGGAACAGTCTCACTGGTTCAAGCAATTCTCCTGCCTCAGCTTCCCAAGTAGCTGCGAGTACAGGCGCATGCCACCACACCTGGCTATTTTTTTTGTATTTTAGTAGAGACAGGGTTTCGCAGTGTTGGCCAGACTAGTCTCGAACTCCTGGCCTCTCTGCCTCGGCCTCCCAAAGTGCTGGGATTACAGGCGTGAGACACCACACCTTGCAGATTTGGAGCTTTTTATAGTTGAAAGAGAACTGTCTCACATTTTAAAATAAGGAATCAAATTTAGAAACAAAACAGGAAGTATAGTCATCCACATTTTTAAAAATCCAGAAATATTCATTTAGGGCTAACAGAAGAAACAATTCCAGAACTCCATACAATATTATTAGATCCAAATAGAAGAGATAAAGAAGGTTATCTATTCTATCTTTAATTAACAGAACTTTTAGCTTGATAATTAAATCCATCAGAGAAAACAAAAAGCAAAATACATACCGCTGCACAAATTGCATGTTTTAGGAGTTGGAATATCATTTTGTTTATATAAGCGAACCAAGCCCTCTGTATTATTCGAGCTGCAACATCTTCAACCTTTCTGTGAGGGAAAAAAAGAGGTTAATATTTACAAAGTAGTTTTCATTTTTCTAAAACCTTAGAGAACTATCAATTTATGCTTCTTCCTCCTGTACCTCCCCATCCCCCACACTAAGAGTAAACTAATGAGGAACATTTGGATGTGGTAATTGGAACTGGTCATTTGCAGAATCTACTCAGAATGAGGATGTGAAATACCTGAGGGGATTTCCCTTGAGATTAAAAATAAAAAGTCCTGGCTAAGACTTTATCATGAAGAGGCATATAAACTATAAATGTATCATTAAGAGGCATATATATTATAAATAAAAAGTGTGAGGAGGCAAGTTCACTTCCCAAAAACATCCATGACCTAAAATGAAATGTCCAACTAGTTCAAGTGCTATGAAAATGGAATGGGGAATAGTCAAAGTTACAGGAGGCTCAGTTCTCTTCTGGGGGTGGATGACTATGCCCTAGAAAAAGAAACTTCCTTCTCTGATCTTTGCTTGAACCAGGCTCATCCAGGTCAGGTCAGAATTATTCTACTTTTTTTTTTTTTGTGACGGAGTCTCCCTCTGTTGCCCAGGCTGGAGTGCAGTGGTGTGATCTCAGCTCACTTCAACCTCCGCCTCCTGGGTTCAAGCAATTCTCCTGCCTCAGCCTCCCGAGTAGCTGGGACTACAGGCGCTGGCCACCACGCCCAGCTACTTTTTGTATTTTTAGTAGAAACAGTGTTTCACCATATCGGCCAGGCTGGTCTCGAACTCCTGACCTTGTGATCTGCCCACCTCAGCCCCCCGAAGTGCTGGGATTACAGGCATGAGCCACCGCGCCTGGCCTAGAATCATTCTACTTTGTAGCAACTTGGAATAGAATCTGGCATGCTTAAGGTCTTTGGGGAACAGGGATGCTTATTTCCTCTGCCTTCCTTGGCTGCCTACATGGATACCCATGTGTCATCCCTTGGGGATAGATTCTCATGCACATGCTGAACGGTTGTAAAATAAAATTAAAAAAAGAATTATTCTACTTTGGATCATATCCCAGCACTGGCAGATTGTAGGGGTCTCCTCCTTCATATCTTCCCACCTCATCATTACCCCTTACAGGGCCATGTACAAAGACAGGTACTCCTGCATAAGGTTACCCATTGGCTGGCAAAATGCAGACTACAAGATAAAATGAAGAAAAGGCCAGGCCGGGCACAGTGGCTCATGCCTGTAATCCCAGTACTTTGGGAGGCTGAGGCAGGCGGACTACAAGATCAAGAGATGGAGACCATCCTGGCCAACATGGTGAAACTCCATGTCTACTAAAAATACAAGAATTAGCCAGGTGTGCTGGTGCACACCTGTAATCCCAGCTACTTGGGAGGCTGAGGCAGGAGAATCACTTGAACATAAGAGGCAGAGGTTGCAGTGAGCCAAGATCACTGCACTCCAGCCTGGGTGGCAGAGTGAGACTCTGTCTCAAAAAAAAAAAAAAAAAAAACAAACAAGGAAAGAAAAAGCCTGAAGTATGGAAACAAACCTTTGAATCCTAGCCGATGCCATTTATTAGCTGTTTAACTTCCTTAAGCCACTTATCTTCTCCCAGTTGCTGCTTCTTCATTTATAAAATGTAATAATAAAATTATTTCACAAGATTGTATCAGGATCAAATAGATGTGTGTTAATATGCTTTGTAAATTAGAAAATGCAATTATTATTCAATTGGAAAGTAATTTTAACACACAAAATCGGCTGGATGTGGTGGCTCATGCCTGTAATCCCAGCACTTTGGGAGGCCGAGGCAGGCGGATTACAAGGTCAAGAGATGGAGATCATCCTGGCCAACATGGTGAAACCCCGTCTCTACTAAAAATACAAGCATTAGCTGGGTGTGGTGGCGGGTGCCTGTAATCCCAGCTACTCAGGAGGCTGAGGCAGGAGAATCACTTGAACCTGGGAGGAGGACGTTGCAGTGAGCTGAGATTGTGCCACTGCACTCCAGCCTGGGCTACAGAGCAAGACTCTGCCTCAAAACAAACAAAAACACAAAATCTCTGATTTACAAAACAAGAAGAATTGAAGTTATCTGGATAAGTACTGTTTGGAAACTGTACAGTTGTGGAAAGTAACACAAGGCAAAATATGGGTACTTACAATGGTAATGATGATCCTGTGGTTGGTACACTTGCGAAACATACTCTGTGAGCTTTTCCTGAGGTTCTAGTACCTGATTTCAGAATACCTTTAAGTGTTGCATTTGAAGAACGATTCATTTTCCCTCCAATGAAGTAATGTGAAAGTACATAAATTAAGCCTTTGAGGTCATAATTTATCCTATGACACCGTTTGGACAAGACTCAAGTGCCATATGATTGTTGTACTAATTGTGAATCCTTTAAAAAGGAAGGCATCGTGGATCTCTTAAAGTTGCTTACAGTTTACATTCTTTGTGTACCAAAAATATTTTATGGTATATGGAAAAGACAAGTAAATCTATCCATAGCCTTCTAACTGGTCTGTCTCTAGTCTTTTTCTCCTCTCATTGACCTACCACACTGCACCTGGAGTTAACTTAGTAACTCAATAATTCAATCACATCACTCTCCAGCTGTCTACCAAAAAGCTCATTGAGGGCAGGAGGCATCTTGCTATGGCTTCCTCAGTGCCTAGCACAGTGGAGAGTTTTTACGTTTGTCTAAAATGTTTTGTCCCAGTTTTATCATCAAGTAGCAGTGGGACTTTGGGCAAGTCACTTAACCTCTCAGTGGTTCAGTTCCCTCCTTGGTAAAGTGAGAGGCTGTGCACTAAATTTCTGATTCCACCTCCAACTTTCTATTCTTTAGAGTATCCAATTTGGATGCAGTAACACTCCAGTTTGGATGCAGCTCCCAAATTCGTAGTCACGGCTTGCTCTCTGTTACTAAACCAGGGGCTCTTTATCATTTCTTTTGGTGCCATGGACCCCTATGGACAGATCTCTTCTAAGAATTGGTTTTAAAATGTGTAACATAAAATACATAGCATTACAAAGTGCTCCCATTATACTGAAATTATCAAAATATTTTTAAAAACAAAATTATTGTAAATGTGTCTTCTTAATGCATTAAATGAGCTCTAATAACTACTGTATTTTTGAAGTAGTAATGAGCATAAATATTTCAAGATCTCTGACATGACTGCAATATAGCATGAAAATATCTGCTTTTATCATCCATGCTAATATACTGTGGTTTGCTGTCTACAACTGAAAGAAACAAAGTTCAGTTAGAGGTTAGTGAAAATGAAGTCATTTTTTTCCCCCAGTCAAGTTCACATACCCCCTGAATTAGGAACTTCTGCCCTAATTTCTCAGTATGTTTCACACTTTTATGTATGTGTGATGTTACACTGTGCTGCAGAGAGCCTTCTGAGTCTATGCAATATTTCTCCTTGGGCCGGACGAGGTGCCTCACGCCTGTAATCCCAGCACTTTGGGAGACCCAGGCAGGTGGATCACGAGGTCAGGAAATCGAGACCATCCTGGCCAACATGGTGAAACCCCATCTCTACTAAATATACAAAAAAAAAAAAAAATTAGCTAGGCGTGGCGGCACATGCCTGTAATCCCAGCTACTGGGGAAGCTGAGGCAGTAGAATTGCTTGAACCGGGGAGTCAGAGGTTGCAGTGAGCCGAGATCGCACCACTGCACTCCAGCCTGGAGACAGAGCAAGACTCCGTCTCAAAAAAAAAAAAAAAAAAAAAAAAAAAAAAAAAAAAAAAAAAAATTTCTCTTTGGGGATGCCTTGGAATATACAATCCTCTTAAGAAAAAGCAGTCCTTAACATCTGGGAGCTGGCTGGCATTCACAGCTGGGCCTTGATGTTACCATTGCATCCTAACAACACTCAATCCAGAGCAAAGCGCCTGCTTCCTTGAACTCGCCCCAAAATCACCAAACGAAAGCCTAAATCCTATAATAAATCTTTCTAACACTCTTTTGCTGAAATATGTCACTGTGTTCCTACATGTGCGTTTTCCTTGGAGCAATGAGAAACCCAAAAACTGCAGGTGTCTCCCTAGTGGGTTTTGGCTGAAGGGCAGTGACATGTCACTGTACAAATTCCAAATTTTTCCAGATGCCCGCCTGGATGGGGCTTACACTTTCTATAGGATTAGAGCAGAAATACAGAATGAAATAGGAAATACATCCTCATTATGAGACAGTGCAACAATTGCTAGAACACAGGTTTCAAGGGCAGACTAATGGGTTTGGATCCTAGCTTCCCACTTTCTGTGTGGTCTTGTACAAATTACTTCTCCGTGCCTCAGTTTCTTCATCTACGTATTGGGAATAATAATAACGCCCACCTACTTCCGTCGTTGGAAAGATTAGATGAATGTGTATAAAGAACTTAGATCAGGGCTGCGCACATCATAAGTGCTGTATCAGTGCTTGTTACTCTACTTAATAAGATAATTATTGCCATTATCATTGACTTCTACAAATATTAAGGGACAAACATTTGATTCCCAGAGAGGAAGCTTACCGCTTGTTTCTTAAAGGGAAAAAAATATGGTCTGAGCCTTTTCCGATTAAAGGACATAGTATGTTAGTTTAAATTTAAAACCTGAGAAACGTCCAGTCAACGGTTAAAAATCTTAAAACCTTTCGTAAGGTAAACCCAGGCCGCCAAGCGGCGGCTTCCGGCTGCGAGGCTTTCAAAGCCTCCCGAGGCCCTGCAAGCGCCCCCTCCCGGCAACCTGTGCTCACAGAAATCCCAGCCCACGCCGCGGGGCGCCCAATCGCGGCGGCGAAGGCAGTTTCCCAGCTCCGCGCGACGCCGGGCACCTCCCTCCTCGCTCCTCCGCGAACTGCCCACACAGAGCCGGCGCTTTCTTGCCGCCTAGCAACCGCCGGCGCAGGGGCGGAGACTCCTGGAGGGCGGGTCTTGCGTTCATCCGCCGCCCGGGGCGCGACGTTCTGCGGCTCAGCGACGCGGCTTCTAGAACCGGGTGATTGTACTAAGCCTTCGCCGTACCGTGTTTGCCGTACGGCCGCCACCTGCACCGCGACCCGCTTGCGGTTGGAGAAATCAAGGCCCTATCGGCCTCCGTAGTCACCTCTCCATAGTGGGCGTGGCCGAGGCCGGGGTGACCCTGCCGGAGCCACCGTTGCCAGCGACATGTTCAAGGTGAGAGCGTGGAGCTGGGTCACAGCTGTCACCGCCCCCTCCCGGCCGCCCGAGCCCTCCCCGCGCTCTCTTGGGACCTCTCCGCCGGCCAGGCCCGACTCACCACGAGGCTTTTCCAGCCACTGGGCCGGCTGCGTCCCGGCCCCGCGGTTCATTCACCGGTCTGCTGGGGATGAGCGGCTGCTGGGCGGAGGAGGGAGACCCTCTGGTGGGTGGGGGCGGCCTTTTGGGTTGTGCTTTCGTGAATTAAACACTTTGAAAATTTAAAATGCCTCCCCCAAAGTACCCATCCCCTCGGCTGGTGGCCTCTTGGGATCGTAGGGTAGGGCGAGGCCAGCTCAGGTCACTGCGGGGTTCGCGGCTTTAGTTGCCTGGCAGGGTGAGGTTTCAGAACCTGATGTGTGGGTGGGGGAGGGTCATCTTAGGAGAAGTTGTGCCGGGTGTGGGGGAGGCTGGGGTGGGACGGCTGGGTGGTGAGGGAAGCCGGAGCTTTGCTCCACTCCCCAGGGAACATTATTTAATCTGGACCAGTGGACCCCCCTTTCCTGCATTTTGTCAACTCGTGCCCTTTGAAAAAAAAATCGACTTTTACAATGAAGACTTAATTTCGAAAATCTGCACTTTAGCATAAAACCATTATTCTACTTTTAAAAAAGTAAATTTTACGTATTTTGTCATAAAAAAAGTCACAGGATACCAGAAATTAATCTACAAAGTTGAGTCTTCAAGAAGCATAGTACCTATAAAATAGTGCTAATGAAATCTCAAAATTGTACTATTCATTTAAAAATTTTATTGAGTTCCACAATGTACATTAGTAAAGGCTGTACTTGGGTACATTAGTAAAGGCTGTAAAATCAGAACATGCATTCTGCCTTCTAGTCCTGGCATTGCCACCTTTTAGCTGTGTGACCTTGGACAAGTCACTTACTTTCTCTGTGCCTATCTTACTATTGGTGAAATTGGGGTAATAACATACCACATAGGGTTGTTATAAAAAGTAAGTTGATATGTGTAAAGCACTTGGAAAAGGCCTGGTATTTGCTCTTATTCTGTTTTCAGGGAGCTCACAGTTTAGTCAGGAAGACAAATCTTAGAATCAACATTCATTTGATAGATTTGTGTGTTAAACACCTGTTATATGCTAGGAGCTCAGCTCCATTTCAGGGTTACAACAAGGAAAGATATGCTGTGGCCAGTTTACCTATATGTGTACCAACAATGTAGAAAGGTAAAAAGGAGAGCAGGACCCCTTGGCTTAAGCAGGGGTTCCTAACCTGGGGTCCTCAGCTCCTCAGAAGATCTGCACATATATTTCAGGGGGTTCCTGAACTCTGATGGGGGAAAAAATATACATTTATCTTCATCAATCTCCAAATGAAATTGAGCACTTCGTTTAGTTGTGAATATGAGTAATGTTTCAGTTATCTATTATTGGGTAACAAATCACTGCAAACCAGTGCCTTAAAACAAGATTTTTTTTTTTTAAGTCTCATTCTGTTGCCCAGGCTGGAGTGCAATGGCTCGGTCTCCGCTCACCACAACCTCTGCCTCCTGGGTTCAAGCAATTCTCCTGCCTCAGCCTCCCGAGTGGCTGGGATTACAGGCGCCCACCACCGTGCCTGGCTAATTTTTGTATTTTTAGTGAGACGGGGTTTTGCCATGTTGGCCAGGCTGGTTTTGAACTCCTGACCTCAAGTGATCTGCCCGCCTCGGCTTTCCAAGTGCTGGGATTACAGGTTCGAGCCACCATGCCTGGCCAAAACAGTAATTATTTCTCAAAATCTGTGGGTTGGCTGGGCAGTTCTGCTGGTGTCTCCCAGTGGCTGAATTCAACTGGTGGCTTGACTGGAAGTTGGCCTCACTCCCATGTCTGGGGGCTTGGTGTCCCTCCATGGACCTAGCTTGCGCTTCCTCACCTGGTTACTGAGTTCCAAGAGGGCAAGTCCCAAGGCACAAACCGCATCATATTTGCTGATGTCTAAAGAAGTAATGTAGCTAAGTTCAGAGTTGATGTGGTGGGGAACTACACAAGGTCATAGATATGAGTAGGTACACTTCACTGGGGGCCATTCATTTAACAAGCTCTTATTGTATCAAACCACAGTAGTAGTAGCAGTACCTGTTACCAATAGAAATCACAGTACCAGCACAAGTCACAGGCATTTTCATATCACATTACAGTTGTTGCAGATCTCAAAATATCATTTATGCTAATTGCTACTTCAGAACCATGGTGGTTATAAGACTCACTGCTAGATCTTTTTGTTTAGTGGGCTAATAAAGAAGCACATACTGCTTATGTCAGATATTTGAGTCTAAAAAATAAGATTATTTCAATATCGTTGGCATTTTTTTGTATGCAATTAGAAGCATTATTTTGAAAAGGGGTTCATAGGGCTCACAGACTGCCAGAGAGGTCCATGGCACAAAAAAGGGTAAAGAAACCATGGACTTCAGGGAAGGCTTCACAGACAGCCTTCACTTAAATTTAATTTTGAAAGACAGTTCTTCAGGTACATGAGCTGGGGAACATCAGCAGTGGTATTCCATTAGGGGAAGTGCTGGTAGCTCAATTTTGATGTGTCAAGGGGAAGATACAGGGAGCTGAGATTATTATTATTATTTGAGGCCAAGTCACACTCTGTCACCCAGGCTGGAGTGCAGTGGCATGATCTTGGCACACTGCAACCTCTGTCTCCCAGGTTCAAGCTATCCTGCCTCAGCCTCCTGAGTAGCTGGGGTTATAGGAACCCACCACCACACCCAGCTAATTTTTTGTATTTTTAGTAGAGACAGGGTTTCACCATGTTGGCCAGGCTGGTCTCGAACTCCTGACCTCATGATTCACCTGCTTCGGCCTTGATTCGCCTGCTTTGGCCTCCCAAAGTGCTGGGATTACAGGCGTGAGCCACCGCGCCCAGCCAAGCTGAGATTATTTCAGGTGAACATGTACTTTGGGTAGAAAAGATCACAACAAACCTTGGAGGACACCAAAATGTAAGGAATAGGTGGAGGAAACAGGGAGGCCAGACTTGAGAAGTAGAAGTAGGAGCAGAAAAGAGTGATGTTTAGAAAATCAAGGGAGAAAAGTTTCAAGGAGAAGTGGCTATGTTAGGATGCTTTCAGCTGGGAAAACCCTGTTGCTTAAATAGTAAGGAAAATTATCTCACAAAGTCCAGAGGAAGAATGAATTCCAGGCTCTGATTCAATTGGTCAGTAGTGTCATCAAGGACCCATCTCTTGGCTTTCCACAGTCAGGTTGGTTTCCTTTAGGGTTGCAAGATGACTACCAGTAACATACACACTTTCTCATTCTCTAGAGCAGGAGGAGGAGAGAGGAAAAACTCCCACACTTGGTCCTTCAGTCTGATTTGACCTACTTAGGTTAGTTGTCTGACCCTATACAGTTGTGAGAGGAATGCCATGATCTGATTGGGTTAGACTAAACAGGATCAACACAGGGTGGCGTCACTTCAGCACAGAGGAGAGGAATGCATTCATGAACACACTAGAGTTCTTTTAGGAAGGAAGAGGGAGAATAGTGACTGGGTATGCAACCAACAATGTCCACGACAGACATAAAAGCTAGGTAAGCTATGAGTTAGATACATTGAGGCGTGTTCATTGATTTGGACACTTGGGAAAGCTTTCATGATCCTTATACTTTAGGTTTACTGATGGAAGTGAAGGGTAAGTTAACGTGGGTTGGTGACTGAGGGATGAGTAAATGGACACTATGGTGGTTGATAAGCTTGACTGTTAAGCAGAGAGAATATGGTAACTAGAAGGAGATGTTCAGTCAAGATTCTAGAGAGACTACCTCAGCTTTACAAGGGAGAGAGATTCCCACCCGAGAGATGGAACGAAAAGAAAGGTGCGAGGGATTGTAGACCAGTGGTTCTCTACAGAATGGTACGACCCCCTTAAGGTACGTTTTGGAAACTTGTGGGGTTGTTCTTTTTTTTTTTTTTATCCTTTGCAAAAATTATAGCTGAAAATGGGGTTATTCTTTATGTCTTTAGTTGTGTTGAATATTTGCATACTGAAATATAATTCACATAAATCTTTGCTTTTTATTCACCTTTATGCTACCATGGTAGTATACTGATTTACTTTTTGGACTTATGCATGTAGGTTAGTGCTGAACTTTATTTCAGGATAGCAAAAGAGTGTCACAGAATATTTGTCATAAAATACTGATGTTAGGTCTAGTAGTTGTGAACCAGTGCTTGTTAAACTTTAATGGGCATGTGACTCTTGTTGAAATGCAGATTGCGATTCAGTAGGTCTGGGATGCAGCCTCAGATTCTCCATTTTTTAGTTAGCTCCCAGGTTCTGTAGCTTTCATTGGTCCCCTTTGAAGAGCAGGAATCGAGGCAAATCAGTAGATGAATGGTTCTTGTGTTTTTGAGATGGATGGTTTTATGAGCGTGGTGGGATTTGGGAGAGGCACTGACCAAGGAACAAGAAGATAGGCCAGACCCTTTGAGGGCTCTGCTGAGAGCGCTCCTCCTGCATGTTCGTGCAGAGTGGGGATGGAGTAAACGGTAGGATTGATCGGGATTTAGGAGTTAACAGCTGGGTTCAACTGGAACTGGAGGGCAAAGGAGTTAATAGTATAGGTGTTAGAAGTAAAAGTATAATGTGTCTGACTAGTTATGTGCGTATCTTAATTTATGTTTTATTTTTATATAATTTATATATCCCAGCCACTTGGGAGACTGAGGCAGGAGAATTGCTTGAACCAGGACCCAGGAGGCAGAGGTTGCAGTGAGCCAAGATTGTGCCACTGCACTGGGTGACAGAGTGAGACTCCATCTCAAAAAAAGTCCCAATGCCCACTATAAATTAAAATTTATACTTAATTAAGATATGCACATAACTAGTCAGGCATATTGTACTTAAAATATATACTGTGATGTTTTGATATAGCTATTCATCTTCAGGTCACTAGGGGGCACTGGTGGATTAAAAAACATATTTGAAACGCTGCCAGTATTTGCATTCCATGGTAGGAAGCAGCTTTTCCTTGAGCTGCTACAGGAAGTTTGAATATTGAATACATATACCCAGGTTCACATTGTTAGATTTCCTTCATTACACAGATTTTATCCTAGTCCAACTATGGGCTGGGCATCATGCTGGACCCTGGTGGGTACAAGTGAAAGGACCCAGTTCTTATTTAGGAGAGATGTCCCAAACCTGGCCACACGTCACAATTATTCAAGGAGACAGTTTCCAAGCCCCTACCCATGGTTCTGACTGACTTTTTAGGTGGAATCCAGGAACCGCTAGTTTTGAAAAAGGCGGCCCAAGGTGACTGTGAAACTTTCATTTCAGAAGTTCACAATGCATTTACCAGCACAGACATTAAAGATCCATTACGATGCGGTGGGTCTCAACCTTGACTGCATGTTAGAGCCACCTGGGGAGCTTTTAAAAGTCCCGATGCGGCCGGGCGCGGTGGCTCAAGCCTGTAATCCCAGCACTTTGGGAGGCCAAGGTGGAGGGATCACGAGGTCAGGAGTTCAAGACTAGCCTGGCCAACATGGCGAAACCCCATCTCTACTAAAAATACAAAAATTAGCTGGGCATGGTGGCATGTGCTTGTAATCCCAACTACTCGGGAGTCTGAGGCAGGAGAATTGCTTGAACCAGGACCTGGGAGGCAGAGGTTGCAGTGAGCCAAGATCACACTACTGCACTCCAGCCTGGGCATCAGAGTGAGACTCCATCTCAAAACAGACAAACAAAAAGTCCCAGTGCCCAGTCTGGAACCTATACCAATGACATCAAGAATCTCTAGGGGTAGGATTAGGCATCTAGTGTTTGGAGCAAGCAGCCACCCTTGAGAATTACTGACTTAGAGGGAAGAGTGTCAGCAGGGGGCATCAGAAGGCTTTATAGAGAAGAACGTGCCTATGCTGACCTTTGGAGCTAGGCAGACAAGGTTGAAAGGGCCTTTTAAACAGAAGAAAGGACACAGAAGTGTGAGAGAGTTCAGAAATGTTAAGACCTGGGACTTCACTGTATTCCTTGCAAGAGATACTAAAGTTTTCTGTAGCTGCTTCCTTATTTGTAAAACAAGGATGAGACGCTTACCAACCTCAAATTACTTTGTTGATTAAATTCATTCATACCCAAAGCTTAGAACAATGCTTGGCACAAAGTAAGGGCTCAAGAAATATGAGCTGTTACTTTTAGTTGGCATCTCGTAAGAGGCTGCTATGGTAGTGTTACGGTAGTGCACAGTCTTGGGGCTCTCCAAAAGTATTTTTTATTTCAAAACTTGGTAGTTGATTGGATGTGGCAGACAAGGGAGAAGGATAAATTAAGGATGGTGCCCAGGCTTTTGACTTTTGACTGTGGGAACTATTCACTGAGATGGGAAAGTGGAAGAAGGTTGAGTTTGTCTTCAGCGGGAGGTGATGGTTTTGAACAGGTTGGGCTTGTTGGAATATCTGGGCATTGGGAGGGGGAAATCAGTTGATATAGAACCCAAGGGTATGGACTTTTCCTGCAAGAGACATGGGCTGGAAATTGGGAAATCGTCAGCTGCTAGCTGAAGCCTCCAGGGCAAGAAGGTGGCCTGGTGAAAACGGGTCTGTGTCACTTCCTTCCTCAAGGGAAAATACGTGATCTGTACTCAGAGCTCACCACACTAAGGAACCTGAGTGAACGTGTCCATGGCTATAAAACATTATTACATCACACATTCTTTGTGGCTTGGTGTAATGCTTACATTGCCTGTCTTCCTGAAATTAATTTTCTTGACATGTTACTAGTATGTTACTAGTACAAACTGAGGGGAGAATTACAATGCTAAATGGAAAAGGAAAATTCTCTGTAAATTGGAAGAGTAATGTAACTTTTATACTTGAGTATTATTTTAAAAGCCACGTATTTGGAAGGATAATAAAGGTTTTTTTCCTAACAATTTAAGCATCTTCAAGGGAATTCTTGAGGAATTATAGTAACTACATTTTTACTCACATAAATACATTTTTTATGTGCAGAATTAATTGGTTGTTTTTGTTTTTTCCTTTCTTACCCTTCAGTGAATTGAGACAGTAGATCACAAAGAGGAAGAAAAAACTGCTCTGTAGCTCTGGATGCAATCTTTTGAGCCTCAGGTTCTAGTTGTGTTTCTGGCTGAGTGACCTTGTTGAGATTTCTTCTCCCCTCCCCTCCCCTCCCCTCCCCTCCTTTCTTTTCTTTTCTTTCGTCCTTCTTTTTTTTGAAGCTCGAGTCTTGCTCTGTCAACCAGGCTGGAGTGCAGTGGTGTAATCTTGGCTCACTTGCACCCTTAGCCTCCTCAGGTCAAGCCATTCTTCTGCTTCAGCCTCCCGAGTAGCTGGGACTACAGGCATGTGCCAACACGCCAGCTAGTTTTTGTATTTTTAATAGAGATTGGGTTTCACGGTGTTGGCCAGGCTGGTCTTGAATTCCTGACCTTAAGTGATCTGCCCTCCTCGGCTTCCCAAAGTGCTGGGATTACAGGCATGAGCCACCACGCCCGGCCAGTTGAGATTTCTTAATCTCTCAGCGTCCCCTGATCATGATAGTAATAGTAATACGTGCCTCCGTATCTCACAGGGTTGTTGGGAGATTCAAATGAGATAATATGTGAAAAGAACTGTGAATTACAAAGCACTATATCAATGTAAGGTGATTTCTGTGTCTTTCGTCACATTTGTCCACTGAAGTAAGTGATCTATGCTTGCAGGTTAGCACTCTGGACTTAACGACTCTAAAAAATGAATTAAACTTGTGTTATTTCACTTCTCATTTGGAAATGAATTCTGCTCAGGACATGGTAGGACTCTTCTATCTACCTCTAAAATGCATATAGCCTCATAGTTGTAACACTGGAAGAGGAGAAGGAAGAAGTAGAAGAATGATACATTAAAAGAATGGGGAGATCAGAGACACAGTGGAGAAGAGTAGATAATGTAGCAGACATTTATGATGACTGAATTGATTGCCCCATGAGGCCTGTTGTTTATTGACTTTTATGACATAAAGGTTTAATCTATAATCTAAATGTATACATGTTCCACACCTATGTTCTTTCTAGGCTAGACTGGAACTTCTTAGAGGCTAGGAAATGAACTTTCATATTTGTTTATATGGTACATTAAAAATTAGATGTATAAATCCAAGTTATTAGGTGTATAATAAATCTCAATAGCAAAGATATCTGTTTCAGAAAGTTTAGACTTGACTTACTTGACAAGAAAGTACCAAAAGATCTTTAAAAAAATGAATTGGAAGAGTGCATCAGTTGATTTTCCCCGATAATGCTGAAGTGGAATTTTACAGTTAGTTCATACAGCATGAAACTTTATATAGATATTTTCAGGGGCAAAAAAATCCCAGTTTAAAGATACATTTTGGAATTTGGAAGTTATTTATTTTTCACTTTTGCTGAGTTTTTTCTAACTTTTGCATGCCTCATGCCAGTTTTGTTAGAAAATTTAATCAGTGCCAATTTCTTAATGTAGTAGGTTTTTTTTTTCTTTTTTCTTTTTCTTTTTCTTTTTTTAAAGATGGGGTTTCACCATGATGGCCAGACTGGTCTTGAACTCCTGACCTCAGGTCATCCACCCACCTTGGCCTCCCAAAGTGCTAGGATTACGGGTGTGAGCCACCGTGCCCTGCCTGTATTAGGTTTTTAAACTTATTTTCAGTATTCACTAAAACTTGGAGAAGCAGAAATATAGAGCAAGGGTTGTAGAGTTTTCAACATGCTGAAAGCCTGTAACTTTGATTGTTAAGCTATATTTTCCTGATAGAGCTTTATGCATTATAGATAGTATAGTTGAATTTTGAGTGACTATTGTTTTAAAGGCACTTTAAGTACAGTTACTCTTCGTCTTCCTATTTCTGGCTCTTTGAAGCAATGCAGCGTGTTTTATTCAAAGCCCACACTGGCTCCCGCTTAAGGACTTCTTTGTTTGGTTCCATGAGGATGAGGAGCCCCCTCTGTGGGAACTAGAGATAGATTCGCAAGTGCATGTTCATTGCCTTAGTATGGAGGAATTCCCAGTAGTTTCTTTTTTCAGATATGTCTATTTCTTCTTCTGAACAGTCCTTTAAAATAGGATATATGAAACTAACTAATAAAGGTTCCTTTTTCTTTTTCCCCATTCCACAAACGTCAGTGCTTGTGAACTAGGCTGTTTTTCTTTGTGCTTGCTGAAATGAGTCTCCTCTCCTATTAGAGGTGCTGATTCATGTGACATGGGTTAGACTGGTGAGTGAGTAAGTAAGCAAAAAGTGATTATGAGGGCTCCAAGAAGTTTCCTAAATTGTCTGTTGATAGTTTACCTCACTTGGCAAATAGGACTGAGCCTGTTTGTGGAGTCACACCATTTGGGAGTTCTGTTAAAGTTGCTGGGTATATTCCAAACATTTACTTTTCTTGTTTTTGTTCCTTATTTTTGCACAGATTTTCATTATGAGGTCAGATGGTCATCAACCGAATTGAGTCTTATACGTGATTTTTTTTTTCAAAAAAGGTTTACAGTTTTCCTTAAAGAAGAAAAACATACATGAATAACTGAGATGAAGTTGAAGGCTGTTTGCATTAGTGAGTTCAGAGTCCTCTGTGCACATGGTAGTCAAGTAAAATATGAAACCTGGGTCTAGGCCCAACATGGTGACTGACACCTATAATCCCAGCACTTCGGGAGGCTGAGGCAGGAGAATTGCTTGAGCCTAGGAATTTGAGACCAGCCTGGGCAACATGGTGAAACCTTGTCTCTACCAAAAAAATGCAAAAATTAGCCGGGTGTCGTGGCGCCTGCCTGTAGTCCCAGCGACCTGAGGAGCTGAGATGGAAGGATCACTTGAGCCTAGGAGGTTGAGGCTGCAGTGAGCTGTGATCATGCCACTGCAGCCTGGGTGACACAGTGAGATCCTATCTCAAAAAAAAAAAAAAAAAAAAAAAAAAAAAGAGAGAGAGAGAGAGAAGAAACCTGTGTCTAGATAGATTTTTTTTTTTTTTTTTTTGAGACAAGAGTCATGCTCTGTCGCCCAGGCTGGAGTGCAGTGGCACAATCTTAGCTCACTGCAGCGTCCTCCTCTCAGGCTCAAATGATCCTCCTGCCTCAGCCTCCTGGGTAACTGGGACTACAGGCACATTCTACCACATCCAGCTAATTTTTATAGAGGAGGGTTTCACCATGTTGCTGAGCCTGGTCTTGAACTCCTGGGCTCAAAGGATCCGCCCGCCTCAGCCTTCCAAAGTGCTGGGATTACAGGTGTGAGTGAGCCACCATGTCTGGCCCAGATAGATTTTACTTTGACAGAATAGCTCTCCTATTAAATGATGTACATTTTATTAGTTGCTTGAAAACACAGATGCATTTTAAAAGCTAAACTTGAAGTAAATGTTCCCCTGCGATTTTTTCCTCCCTATAGTCCCTTAATTCAGAAAAGATTAAGTGGATCCTAGGATTCCTTTCTAATAGAGAATATATATGTGTGTGTGTGTGTGTATATATATATATTGGAGTTTTAGGTAGCAGTAAATTTCTGTCTGTATGAGGAACTTCAAAATAAATTTTGAACCTGATAAATTACATATTATCTGTATTCCAAGTCTGTGAAACCAGTATAGCCCAACTGGATGACTCAAAACCTGCATAAATGAACAATTATCTCATTCTTTGGCCCTGAGGTTTTCTTCCTGTTTATCACACAAGTTTATTATTTTTGTACATGAATTTTATAACATCTAATAGCTATTTAAGAGTAGAAAATGAAACAATTGCAGATGAAACATTTTGTTTGCTTTTCTGACCTAATTTTGTGGTGAATTCTACCCTCCAAAGATAAACTAGAATTTGGTTTTCTATGAGAAAAAGATAATATTAATCTTGAAAACAGCCTCATTTTTTTTCTTTGCTTATCTCTTTAGATTGTAGTCTGTTTATAGTAGATGAGAAAGAACTTGGAAATACCAATTACTGTAGTACAGAACTAAAGAATTAAAAGTTTCTCATAAAATAGTTCTGTGTTTGTCATAGCGGGAAGAGGTTTTCTTCATGTTGTTTAAAGTCTGAACTTTACTGGGCGTGGTGGTTCATACCTGTAATGCCAGCGCTTTGGGAGGCTAAGGCAGGAGGATTGCTTGAGGCCAGGATTTTGAGATCAGCCTGGGAAACATAGTGAGACCCCATCTTTACCAGAAAAAAAAATAGGTGAGTATGCTCCATCGAACCCATAGTCCTAGGTACTTGGGAGGCTGAAGCAGAAGGATTGCGTGAGCCCAGGAGTTCAAGACCACAGTGAGCTATGATTGTATTACTGCACTCCAGCCTGAGTAACAGAGGGAGAGAAATTCTTGGCTTTATACCCTCCCTTGCTGTGAAACAGATTGAAATGATTGTGGCTTTTATTGTTACTGTCAAAGTATGAGTGCTTCCAAATTTTACATTCAGATGAATGCATCAAAACAGTCATTTTGAGAGGATAGGTTTAATTATACTGTCAATATATTTATTCCAAAAACTCTATAATTTTTCTTCTTCCTCATTTGGAATTGTCTTCAAACTTTGTGGCAAACTCTTTAGAATATCCTCAGGAACCCAGCCATTTTTGTTCTTTGCATGTTATAAAACCAATGTTTTTTGTAAAAACTTCAGGAAATATGGATAATAGTAAAGAATCATCTTTAATATCACCACTTATGGAGAACTACTGTTAACACTTTTTTTTTTTTTGAGATGGAGTCTTGCTCTCTCCCCCAGACTGGAGCGCAATGGTGCGATCTCAGCTCACTGCAACCTCTGCCTCCCAGGTTCAAGCCATTCTCGTGCCTCAGCCTCCCGAGTAGCTGGGATTACAGGCTTGCGCCACCACGCCTGACTAATTTTTGTATTTTTAGTAGAGATGGGGTTTCACCATGTTGGTCAGGCTCATCTCGAACTGCTGACCTTGTGATCTACCTGCCTCAGCCTCCCAAAGTGCTGGGATTACAGGCATGAGCCACTGTATCTGGCCCTACTATCTTTTTAGACTCCATTCTGGACATATTCAGATATACCCTTGGTATGACATTTTCAGAAAATTTGGTGGAATCATACCACAAGTCCCCCTCCCCTTTTAAAAACAAATGCCATTTTCTTTTTTATTTGTACGAGATAATTTTATTATTGACCAAGTTTACATAAAGTTTGATTCTTTTCCACCACCACCACAACAGAAAGAAAAGCTTACATTGGACACTACATTTAATTATGAGATGTACAAAAGATTCAGGTAGAGATTGTTTTAATGATGACTAACATTTGTAATTTTTTTTTTTCTATTTTAAGTTCTGGGTATATGTGTAGAACGTGCAGGTTTGTTACATAGGTATGCATATGCCATGGTGGTTTGCTGCACCCATCAACCTGTCATCTAGGTTTTAAGCTCTGCATGCATTAGGTATTTGTCCTTAATGCTCTCTCTCCTCTTGCCCCCAACACCCGATGGCCCTGGTGTGTGATGTTCCCATCCATATGTTCACATTGTTCAACTCTCACTTATGAGTGAGACCATGTGGTTGCTGGTTTTCTGTTCCTGTGTTAGTTTGCTGAGAATGATGGCTTCCAGCTTCATCTATGTCCCTGCAAAGAACTTATTCTTTTTTATGGCTGCATAGTATTCCATGGTGTATATATGTCACATTTTCTTTATCCAGTCTATCATTGATGGGGATTTGGGTTGGTTCCAAGTCTTGGCTATTGTAAATAGTGCTGCAGTAAACATATGCGTACCGATGCCATTTTCTAACCTGTGTGTGTGTGTGTGTGTGTGTGTGTGTGTGTGTGTGTGTGTGTGTAGGTGTGTGTAGATAATGCTTTTTTTTTTTTTTTGAGGTGAAGGGTCACTCTCGCCCAGACTGGAATGCAGTGGTGTGATCTTGGCTTACTGCAGCCTTTTGCCTCCTGGGTTCAAGTGATTCTCCTGCCTCAGCCTCCTGAGTAGCTGGGGCTATAGGCGCCCATCACCACACCTGGCTAATTTTTGTATTTTTAGTAGAAATAGGGTTTCATTATTTTGGCCAGGCTGGTCTCAAACTCCTTACCTCAAGTGATCTACCTGCCTTGGCCTCCCAGTTACAGGCGTGAGCCACCGTACCTGGCCTGTTTTCTGTTCTTTACCACTCTTATTTCAAATATATTGAGACGTATTTTCTTTCTTTTTTTTTTTTTTTTTTTTTTTTTGAGATGGAGTTTCGCTCTTGTTGCCCAAGCTGAAGTGCAAATGGTGTGATCTTGGCTCACTACAACCTCCACCTCCTGTGTTCATCAATTCTCCTGTCTCAGCCTACCGAGTAGCTGGGATTACAGGTGCGTGCCACCATGCCTGGGTAATTGTTTTCTTGTTTTTCGTAGAAATGGGGTTTCACCATGTTAGCCAGGCTAGTCTCGAACTCCTGACCTCAGGTGATCTGCCTGCCTTGGCCTTCCAAAGTGCTGGGATTACAGTTGTGAGCCACTGTGCCTGGCTGAGACTGATTTTCTTATAGGCTTAAAATGTGATCTGAAGGCATTTAGAAATGGAAGCCATATGATTACATATTACATGTACATTTCGGCCGGGTGCGGTAGCTCACACCTGTAATCCCAGTACTTTGGGAGGCTGAGGTTGGTGGATTACCTGAGGTCAAGAGTTCGAGACCAGCCTGGCCAACATGGCAAAACCTCATCTCTACTAAAAATACAAAAATTAGCTGAACATGGTGGCACAAGCCTGTAGTCCCAGCTACTTGGTAGGCTAAGGCAGGAGAATCACTTGAACCTGGGAGGTGGAGGTTACCGTGAACCAAGATCACGCCACTGCACTCCAGCGTGGATGACAGAGTGAGACTCTGTCTCAAAAAAATAATAATAATTTTTTTAAAAAGTAAATTTCACTTATGAAATTTATATAAATAGTTGCAATAAATTCTGACTCCATATATGATTTATCAAGGTAACTGCTTTGAAAAGAAAACATCTATTTTTTTTTAATGTTATAAGTAATACTGAAATACCTTTTCTTTGTAAAAAGTCAAAATAGTGCAGTTGATGATCAGGTTGCTATTGTCCACCTCCCTCCAACCCATTACTAGAGAAAGCCTCTGTTCTGTTTGGTGTGTGGCCCTCCGGATTAGAAAGGATTGCTGGCTGGGTGTGGTGACTCACACCTGTAATCCCAGCACTTTGGGAGGCCAAGGAAGATGGGTCACCTGAGGTCAGGAGTTTGAGACCAGCCTGGCCAACATGGAGAAACCCTGTCTCTATTGAAAATACAAAAAATTGTTAGCAGGGCATGGTGGCAGGCACCTATAATTCCAGCTACTCAGGAGACTGAGGCTGGAGAATCACTTGAACACAGGAGGCAGAGGTTGCAGTGAGCCAAGATTGCGCCGCTCCACTCCAGCCTGGGTGGGAAGAGTGAAACTCCGTCTCAAAAAAAAAAAAAAAGAAAAAGATGGCTGTATAAAATGTAGGTACTGTCCTGAATGCCCCTTATGGAGGAGAATATTCTGTGTTCTGATGTTTCAAGAATTGTGGACTCATTTTGTTTCTCTTGGTGTTTTTTTTTTAAGACAGGGTCTTTGTCACCCAGCCTGGAGTGCAGTGGTGTGATCTCAGTTCACTGCAACCTCTGCCTCTCAGGTTCAAGTAATTATCTGCCTCAGCCTCCTGAGTAGCTGGGATTATAGGTGTTCGCTACCACGCCCGGGTAATTTTTGTATTTTTAGTAGAGACAGGGTTTCAAGACCATCTTGGTAAGGCTGGTCTCGAACTCCTGACCTCATGATCCACCCGCCTCAGCCTCCCAAAGTGCTGGGATTACAGGTATGATCCACCGCACCTGGCCCGTTTCTCTTGATTTTTAATTCAGTTTTCGACACCTTACTAAGGACACCAACATAGCTTGATTTGGACAAATTTTTTTGTCGTTTTCATCATTTTGTTTTACTCTAAATTCTTTCACAGTTTGTTGTTTGTTTTATGTTAGTTACTTAAGAATAATCTCAAAAGTATTGTCAGTGTTCATAGTTTTTTTTTTTTTTGTAAAAAACCATTTTAGATTTTTACTTCCTAAATCATTAAAAAGAATCAGATTGAAATAGTTTTGTTTCAAGTGAAAAAATGCTTTCATAATGGAAATTATTACAGAAAAGGTTGATTGAGGCCAGGTGCAGTGGTTCATGCCTGTTATCCCAGCACTTTGGGAGGCCACGGTGGGTGGATCACCTGAGGTTAAGAGTTTGAGACCAGCCTGACCAACATGGTGAAACCCCATCTGTACTAAAAATACAAATTAACCGGCTGTGATTGTACATGCCTGTAATCCCAGGAGGCAGAGGCAGGAGAATTGCCTGAACCTGGGAGGTAGAAGTTGCAGTGAGCCAAGATTGCACCGTCACTCTCCAGCCTGACCACAGAGTGAGACTCCGTCTCAAAAAATTAAACAAAAAAGAAAAAAGAAATCTATTTTCTACAAAAATTAGCTGGGCATGACCAGGCATGGTGGCTCACACATGTAATCCCAGCACTTTGGGAGGTTGAGGCAGGTGGATCACGAGGTCAGGAGTTCAAGACCAGTCTGGCCAACATGCTGAAATGTTAGTTACTTCGAATAAGAATAATCTCAAAAGTATTGTCAGTGTTCAAAGTTTTTTTTTTTTTTTTTTTAAACCCATTTCAGATTTTTACTTTCTAAATAAGAAGAATCAGATTAAAATAGTTTTGTTTCAAGTGAAAAATGCTTTCAGAATGGAAATTATTACAGAAAAGGTTGATTGAGGCTGGGCGCAGTGACTCATGCCTGTAATCCCAGCACTTTGGGAGGCCAAGGTAGATGAATCACCCGAGGTCAGGAGTTCGAGACCAGCCTGACCAACATGACAAAACCCCATCTCTTCTAAAAGTACAAAAATTAAATGGGTGTGGTGACACGCACCTATTATCCCAGTTATTCGGGAGGCTGAGGCATGAGACTCGCTTAAACCTGGGAGGCGGAGATTGTAGTAAGCCAAGACCGTGCCATTGCACTCCAGTCTGGATGACAGAGCGAGACTCTGTCTGAAAAAAAAAAAAAAAGAGTTAGATTTCAGTGAAATTGCTGGAGTGAGAAGAGGAGAGAGTTAAAGACTACTCATGAGTCATCAACCTTGAAGAGCTATGCAGAGAAAGAGAAGGCCCAAAAGGGGAGGAGAGAGTTCCTAGAAAGTACCTTCCTGCATTGTAGAATGTAGAAAGCTTATAGAATTGGGGATAGGATAGAATCCTGTAAGCCAAAGGAAGGGTTTGAAGATATAGAGCAGTTACCAGTTTCAGGGTGCAACCAAGATGGCAGCTATCCAGTAGGGTTTAACAACTGGGAGGCCATTGGTGGCCTTGGAAAGAAAAGTTTTAGGTACATTGAGTAGTGAAGGGAGGAGGAGATAAAAATGAGAAAGCAAACAGTCTGTCTTTTTGACTTTGTGCTGAAAATATGGATGCTCCTCAGCTTGTGGTGGGGTTGCATCCTGATAAACCTATCATAAGTTGAAAATTTGGCAAGTCAAAAATGCATTTAACACACCTAACCTACCAAACATCATAGTTTAGCCTCCACTCCGTTAAATGTACTCAGAACACATCCAGTAGTGCACAGCTGGGCAGAATAACACAAAGCCCATTTTATAATAAACTATTGAGTGTCTCATGTACATTATTGAATACTGTACCGAAAGTGAAAAGCAGAATGGTTATATGGGTACTCGAAGTGTGGTTTCTATGAATGCGTATCGCTTCTGCATCATCATAAAGATGAACCATTTGTAAGTTGGAGACCATTTGTATAACATACATATAGGAAAGTAAACAGGTCATAAGTGGATTTTTACAAACTGAAAATACTAGCACTCTAGAAGCTCTTCTCATGGCCCTTCTAGTCATTCCTCAGCTTGCTAAGGGTATCCAGTATTATGCCTTCTAACCATAGTCTGCTTTTAAAATAAATTTGTCAATGGAGGTTGGTAGAAGGGTAAGCTAGTAGTTAGAGAGGGAATTAGGGGTGGAGGGTATTTGTTGTGTTTTGTTTAAGATGAGAGAGATTTTCTTGAATATAAATGAATGTCATAATTTCTCTAGTGGGTGGCCAATCACTGTTTCTTTTTATGTTTAGGACAGTTTTCATTTTATTCTTTCCAATGTTTTTAAAGGTATGTTTGAATGCTTACCTTATAAGCGTCTGTTTGTGGAATAGTGGTTTTCAAAACTTAGCTTATCTTGGGAGTTGACTTGTGGGCCCCTCTTAGATTCACTGAATCAGACACTCTGGGGGAAGGTGTTAGAATCTGTGCTTTTGAAAAACTCCCCAGGTGATTCTGAGACCTCTGGTATACACAGGCCTGCAAAGGCCTTTTATCATGAAGCTGGCATATATTTTAAATGAAAGTCTAATAAGATAATAGTTCTGTAATTGTAGGAGAATAGAGGGTCACCCTTTTTTTTTAAATGGGAGAGACTACACACTAGATTCTTTGTAGAGTTGAAAAAGAAAGCAAATTGTTAGGGATTTGAGCCCCACCATTCATGGGAGTCTGAATGATTCTGAGGGTGTTTTATTTAGCTTAAGGTTTTTATTTGTCTTTAAGGCAGTTTTACTGGAACATAATCACAGCAGTGTGATCCCAGATCCTGGGCAGTGTACTTTTGTTTGCAATATAATTTGTGTGTTTACAACTTCACCAGATTCATATCTTAGTAAACTGTGTCAAAGAATCTACCTTTAAAGTTGTGGGAACTGACTGATAAACTCAATCTTTTTTTTTTTTAAGACGGGATTTCACCATGTTGGTCAGGCTGGTCTTGAACTCCTAACCTCAGGTGATCTGCCTGCCTTAGCCTCCAAAGTGCTTGGATTACAGGCGTGAGCCACCACACCCGGCTCTTTTTTTTTTTTTTTAATGGCAGAGTCTTGCTCTGTCACCGAGGCTGGAATGCAGTGACGCGGTTATAGCTCACTGCATCCTTCACCTCTTGGGCTCAGGTAGTCCTTCTACCTCAGCCTCCTAAGTAGCTGAGACCACAGGCATGCCCCACCATACCTGGCTTTTTTTTTTTTTTGGAGAGATGGAAGCTTGTTAGGTTGCCCAGGCTGGTCTCAAACTCCTGGCCTCAAGTGATCCTCCCACCTTAGCCTCCTAGTAAACTCAATCTTATACCTGAATCTTTTTTTTTTTTTTTTTGAGACAAAGTCTCACTAACTCTGTTGCCCAAGCTGGAGTGCAGTGGTGTGATCTTGGCTCACTGCAACTTCTACCTCCTGGTTTGAAGTGATTCTCCTGCCTCAACCTCCTGAGTAGTTGGGACTACAGGCACGTGCCACTATGCCCGGCTAATTTTTGTATTTTTAGTAGAGATGGGGTTTCACTTTGTTGGCCAGACTGGTCTTGAACTCCTGACCTCATGATCCACCCACCTCGGCCTCCCAAAGTGCTAGGATTATAGGCGTGAGCCACTGCGCCTGGCCGCCTGAAGTTTTTTTTATGTTAATTTATTTTTTTAAATTCCCGGAAGCTCTGTAAGATCAGGGACCATGTCTGCTTATGTGTTGTATCTGTTTAGCACCATGTCTGACATGACGCTGGTATGCGGTAAATACTTGTTTGAAATAAAATCCTGGTTAACCTCTTCTAATTGTTATATATAACCTCACTTGCCTGAACAAATTTGTTTTGCCAACATCAGTCCTTGGCAAGCTTCAGTGGAGAGAGAGTAAAAAGCAAATAAATTTCTTAAAGATAATGACAGCTTACCCCTTTACACTTCTTGTTAGGGCCTCATCTAACCCAACGTCAATCCTGGTTGATCTGTTTCCATTGACAAGCCCCTTGCAGGCTGTGTGAAACAAAAGTTGAGACACAGAGAGTCCAAGGTCCAAGATAGAGTGTACCTTGATACCTTGCTGGGGAGTAGGATCAGACCAGAAAGAAAGAACGTTCAGCCACAAGAGGGAGAAAACTCAATGACACTCCGAGGTTTGCAAAGCTAAGGGCCACCAGTTTACCTTTGTGACTATGGGTCATACAGCTGTATTCAAAACTTCAGACAAGCCAACACATTAGAGTCTTTACTTTGAGACCCCCAACTAGCTCAATTCCAAGAAAGGCACTTAGTAACTGAAGGGTACACTCCAGAGGGGCTGGATCTAGAGAAATGCCACCACCTTTTTTTTTTTTTTTGAGAAAGAGTTTCACACTTGTTGCCCAGGCTGGAGTACAGTGGCATTTGGCTCACTGCAACCTCCGCCTCCCGAGTTTAAGCAATTCTCCTACCTCAGCCTCCAGAGTAGCTGGGATTACAGGTGTACACTACCATGCTTGGCTAATTTTTGTATTTTTAATAGAGACAGAGTTTCACCATGTTGGCCACTAATGTTCTCAATTTCCTGACCTTTTGATACACCCACCTTGGCTTCCCAACGTGCTGGGATTACAGGCGTGAGCCACTGTGCCTGGCCAAGAAATGCCACCTTTGATCTAACCTATAACTTAGCACTAATTGGAGATGCAGCTCTTAACAGAGTTTGCTCGACTTTGATCGAGCAAACCCAACTCATCTAATGCAAAGTAGAGCATATCTTACTCATTCTTGGCAGGTGCACATGTACTCATTTTCTGGGCCAGATCATCTGCCCTGAGCAAACAAGGCTTCTCAAGGTCTGTCACTTGGGACAGGGAGTGCTCATGGCATTGGTACATGCAGTCTAGAGATTCCAACCCTGCATCAGAAAACGTCTGGGGGAGATCTCACTTCTTGGGAGGCATATCCAGTCCGATTATACCATAATGGATTGGGACTCCTCATGGAGACAGAATACCTTTGTGTTCTTGTCTCACAAAACAGCCTATCCAGAGTGCAAACAGGAGGAAAGTTGATAAAGCTAGAGAATTTTTTTATTATGATGCAGACCCTGAAAGTTGGTTGTGTTTCTTCAAGGAACCGGATTGTTCTTCCTTGGGGAGACAAAAGATTGAAGAAGGTTCTTCTTCATGTCCTCTCTCTGCCCTTGTACTTTCCTGGGGTGATCTCTGCCCATCTTAGCCTTTCCCTTCTTAAATCTTGATTTTGAATAGGTTGACCTGAATACTCAATATGAGCCCCAACAAATTATGACAACCACCTGGCAGGCACATGGTGTCCAAGACTGCCATTTGTGATAATATCCAGCTTCCTATTTACTGTTAGAGGGAAAGGTGGTGAGTGGGCTGAGGCAGGGTGGGGTCGTCTTGCACCAGGAGGAGCCCCCTTTGATGTCAAAAAGGAAGATGAATCAGCCAAGATGTTGAGTGCATCAGCTTCAGCCTTGTCTGTCTGCCTGAGGACCTTTTACCAAGGCTCCTCCCATTTGTTTTGATCACACAGATCTATACCAGTTCCTTACCATGGTCAGGTGTGTGGCTGTTTCCTTCCTAGGAATAAGCTTGGCATGGATTAGGTATGGTAGAGCCCATGGATTTTTTTAAAAGTATAATCTACTTTAAAAAAAATTTTTTTAAAAGTATAATTTACATATAGTGAAATAGATTTTTAAGTTGTACAATCTTAGATGTACAATTTGAGCTTTGACAAATGTATACACCTTATGTAACTCACATCCCCATCAAGATACACCCCAGAAAGTTCTCTTGTGCCCCTTCTCCATAAGTTCACTTCCTTTCAACCCCCACCTCTCCTGCCCAGTAGTGATTGTTCTGGTTTCTTTTACTGTGTTTGAAGCCATGGGTTTTAAAACATACAGATTTTCTTAAAGTTTGGATGGTGAGAGATGTCAGAAGGTAGTATTTACTCAAGTAAATCAGAGGTTCTCAGTGGGAGAGTTGCTCCCCAGGAGGCATTTGGCAGCATCTGGAGACGTTTTTGACTGTCATGACTGGGAGGAGGTGCTACTGTCATCTATTCGGTAGAGGATAGGGATGCTGCCAAACTTCCTGCTGGGCCCAGGACAGCCCTATGACAAAGAAGGACCCAGCACAAATGTCAGTAGTGCTGAGTTTGAGAAATCCTCGAGTAAATCGTGTGTTCTCTGCAGAGTCAGAATTATGGACCTGGGGAGTGTTCATTTGTGGGTCTCTTAGGTGTCCTGGGGTGAGGTTTGCTTTTTCTTTGTTTTGTTTGCTTGTCTGTTGAGAGCTTGCTGGAAGCTGAAAAGGCCACTGCAGGAGCCAGCTTTCTTTGGTGCTACCACCCTTGTGGCCACAGTTCTTGCTGTGGGATGGGGATCAGGGTGGGCTTAGGGAGGAAAACTAATAGGAGAAGAGAAAGAAGAAGAAAATGATTTAGGCAGTAAAGGGAGGCAGGCCTAGAATAATATTAAAACTAGAAAAATGAGTAAGATAAGAAGGAAAGGTAAAGTAGAAATTAATAATTAAGAATCCAATAAAAAAAGTAAATGAGTTGTGATTTAAAAATGAAAGGCTGGGTGTGTTGGCTCATGCCTGTAATCCCAGCACTTTGGGAGGTTGAGGCAGGCGGATCACTTGAGCCCAGGAGTTTGAAACCAGCCTGGACATCATGGTAAAACCCTGTCTCTACTAAAAATAGAGAAATTAGCCAGGCATAATGGTGGGTACCTGTAATCCCAGCTACTTGGGAGGCTGAGGCAGGAGAATCGCTTGAACCCGGGAGGCGGAGTTTGCAGTGAGCCAAGATCATGTCACTGCACCTGCACTCCAGGCTGTGCAACAAGAGCAAGACTCTGTCTAAAAAAAAAAAAAAAAAATATATATATATATATATATATGTACATATATATGGAAAAAAGAATTCTACAAAGTTCCAGAAAGCAAAACTTGAATTTGCTGTGCTCCAAGTACTACATTGAATCCACGCAAATGAAATGATGTGTAGGCATTGTATTAGGTATTATAAGTAATCTAGAGATGATTTAAAGTATACAGGAGGCTGTACAGAAATTATATACAAATACTAGGCCATTTTAGATAAGGGGCTTGAGCATCCATGTATTTTTGGTATTGTGGGGAGAGGTCCTGGATCCAATCCCCCATGGATACCAGTATATAGAAACAAGGATGAAGAGGGCACTGTGAAACCAGTAGAGGCTAACTGAGGGAGTGGAGAGGGGACGGGGCACCACCTTGGGTACCTAAAGGAGGGGAGTTGGAAACAAAGTCCTGGGGTGAGGCTGGCTTGCCTCCTGCCTCCGTGGAGAGTTCCTAGTTGAAGCAGCGTGGTCTGTTGGTCCTGGGCAGACCTAGAAAGCAGATAGCAATGAATTGGCACCTCCAGATGCTAGCAGCCTTACAAGCCCCTGATGAGGGCTCCAGGAGGGAACCACTTGAGTACTGTAGAGAACTCTTGGGTGGCTCAGCCTTAGACAGCTTGGCGTCTTTAAAAAGAGCTGGGAGGCTAGGTGCAGTGGCTCATGCCTGTAATCCCAGCACTTTGGGAGGCCAAGGTGGGAGTATTGCTTGAGTGCCCAGGAGTTCCAGACCAGCTTGAGCAACATGGTGAGACCCTATCTCTACTAATATATAGATGTGTGTTTGCCCAGGCTGGAGTGCAGTGGCACAATGTCAGGTCACTGCAGCCTCCGCCTCCCAGGTTCAGGTTCAAGCAATTCTCCTGCCTCAGCCTCCCGAGTCACTGGGATTGCAGGTGTCTGCCAACACTCCTGGCTGATTTTTGTATTTTTAGTAGAGACTGGGTTTCGACATATTGGCCAGGCTGGTCTCGAACTCTTGACCTCAGGTAATCCGCCCGCCTCCGCCTCTCAAAGTGTTGGGATTACAGGCATGAGCCACCATGCCCGGCCTTACTGTGCTTTATGAGAAATAAATGCACCCTTGAAGTGCTGAGGAACTCCAGACCCAAAAAACATGTTCTCATGGGCTTAAAATTTCAAGTCAACTTTATCTTAATTTCCAAAAGATAAGAGTTTCTAAGTTTGTCTACTTAGCTTTTCAAGTAAAATAAAAGATGTATAGATAGATGACTAGACCTCTAGCTGTCTGTCTCTGGAAAATATCCAAAACCAACTCATCATCTTTCCCGCAGACTCGCCCCTCCTTCTCTACTTCCTCTCTCAGGAATGCGGTGTCACCACCCAACTAGAAAAACCCATCAGAAACTCCAAGATCACTTAAAATCTACTCTTCTTGATTTTCAAGACTACAATACATTGCTATTAACTATAGTCACCATGTAATACAGCAGATCTCTTGAACCACTCTTCCTAACTGAAACTTTGTACCTTTGACCAACATCTCCCTGACTCCCCCCAGCCCCTGTCCCTGGTAGCTACCGTGGTGCTCCCTACTTCCATTAGTTGAACTTTTTTAGATTCCACAAAAATAAATTTATGAGGTAATGCATATGTTAATTAGCTCAATGTAGCTATTCCACAATGTATACATATTTCAAAACAGCATGTTGTACACAATAAATATATATATGAATCTTGTCAGTTTAAAAATTAATTTAAAAATAAATAATTAATTAAAAAAAGAAACCGAAGAGAGAGATCCAAGATGGCCGATCACTAGCAGCTCAGGATTGCAGCTCCCAGTAAAAGCGCAGAGAGCCAGTGGACGCCACACTTACCGATAAATTTTTGCTGCCCACGGACCAGGACATTCCCAGCGGAGGAGCCCC